>QXEO01000160.1:93027-242935 GCA_007115705.1 Dactylis glomerata | reverse complement strand
CAAGAGCATCCAATCCGGGTAGTGGCCGAGGCCCCTATCTCGGAAATTATAGGCAACAAAGATGCCAGCGGCCGGATAGCAAAGTGGGCAATAGAGCTTTCACCATATACACCGCAGTACGATAAGAGGGATACAATCAAGTCCCAGGTCTTGGCTGATTTCTTTATTGACTGGGCCGAGATACAGTATGAGCCACCATTGCCAGATGCCAATTATTGGAGGATGCATTTCGATGGGTCCAAGACAATCCATGGCTTGGGTGCCGGCATAGTTCTCAGTTCACCAAAGAATGACCAGCTGAGATACGTCCTGCAGATTCACTTTGCAGCATCAAATAATGTGGCGGAATATGAGGCACTTGTGCATGGCCTGAAGGTGTCTAAGGACATAGGAATTCGCCGGATTATGTGCTTCGGGGATTCTGACTTAGTGATTCAGCAGTGTTCCGGCATATGGGACGCGCATGATGCTAACATGGCATCATACCGTTTCCTAGTGCAGCAGTTAAGTGGTTACTTTGAAGGTTGTGAGTTCCGGCACGTTCTCCGGGCTCAGAACGATGCAGCCGATGCATTATCCAAGCTGGGGTCTTCCCGAGATTCAATCCCGCCCGGCATTTCGCTGGAGCATCTGAGGAAGCCATCGATCAAACCCTCGCCGGAGTCATCCTCCATTTATGTCCCGCCAGGTCCAGACGAAGCAGTTCCAATGGAGATAGATGCCGGAGCCAGGACGGATAACCCGGGGACTGTTTCCTCAGTCCCGGGGACTGGGCCGGCATATGCTGTTAGTACAGTATTCCGGAGCAAAACTAAAGGCAAGGGTAAAATGTGCCAAGAGGTTGTGCCGGTATACCCGGGGACTGCTCCGGCATACCCGGGGACTGATTCTTCAGTCCCGGGGACTTCGCAGCCCATGGAGATCGATTATGTGTCGGTCGAAATGATGGAAATAGATCAGGCAGTGTTCACTGTCAGGGAAGTGCCCTCATGGGCACGTCCTATCATGAACTTCATGGTGGATGGTCAAGTGCCGGCGGATGAAACCGAGGCCCGCCGGGTTATAAGGAGATCCAAAGCGTATACCATCATCAACAAAGAAATATACAAGAGAAGTACCACCGGAGTATTGCAGAGATGTGTCGAATCTGCGGAGGGTCTGGAGATGCTCCGGGAAATTCACCAGGGGGAGTGTGGTCACCATGCTTCGTCCAGGGCATTGGTGGCAAAGGTATTCCGGCATGGCTTCTATTGGCCAACGGCACTGCAAGAGGCAGAAAACTTGGTCCGGAAATGTAATGGGTGTCAAAGATATGCCCACCAGATTCATCAGCCGGCATCTGCCCTGAAAACTATCCCAATAACCTGGCCCTTTGCTGTTTGGGGCCTGGATATGGTCGGGGCTTTTAAGCCGGCCAGAGGGAAAATGACCCATATCCTGGTCATGGTGGACAAGTTCACCAAGTGGATTGAAGTGAAGCCCATAAGCAAGTGTGATGGTCACACAGCAGTGAAATTCTTAAAGGATATAATCTTGAGATATGGTGTTCCTCATAGCATCATCACTGACAATGGGTCAAACTTTGCCCAAGGGCCATTTGCCAGATTTTGTGAGGAAGTGGGAATCCGGCTGGACGTTGCGTCGGTTGCCCACCCTTGTGCCAATGGCCAAGTAGAGAGATCGAATGGGCTAGTATTGTCCGGCATAAAACCCCGGCTGATAGAACCACTAGAGAAAACTCCGGGATGTTGGCTAGATGAGTTACCAGCTGTGCTTTGGAGTTTAAGGACAACTCCGAATAGATCAACAGGCTACACACCATTTTTCCTGGTGTATGGAGCAGAAGCTATGCTTCCAACAGATGTAATACATGATGCACCAAGAATAGTGCTATATACTTAGGAAGAGGCTAAAGAAGCCAGAGAAAATGATGTTGATCTGCTAGAGGAAGCAAGGGAAATAACTCTGTCAAGAACAGCAGTGTATCAGCAGAACCTCAGACGCTATCATGCGCAGAAGGTAAATCCAAGGAGATTTCAAGAGGGAGATCTAGTACTCCGGCTAAAGCAAGGAACAGAAGGCCGGCATAAGTTAACTCCTCCATGGGAGGGGCCATTCATTGTGAGCAGAGCTCTGCACAATGATGCCTATTATCTTATAGATGCGCAGGACCCCAAGAAGAATAAGGCGGACAGGTCCGGAGAAGAAACCAAGAGGCCATGGAACATAGCTCTACTGCGCCCCTTTTACTCCTGAGCAGCACAATGTATGTATTTCCATATTTTGCTTTGGGTACCGGCACTTTATGCCGGCACAAGACTAGTGAATGAAATGCCGGCATCCCTAAGAGAGCGGGCACTGCCTCCGAGATATGCTGTTGTTTATCTACTGTTTTTTGTTATATGCCGGCTGGCTTGATTTGAATGTTTCCTATGTCGGCCTAGTAATGTGTCGGCACCAAAGGCCACTCTTCGACTCAGCTGCTGTCCGAAACCCGGCTTCATGGCTAGCAAGAGTAGATGCCGGAGATTGTCTACACATGGAAAACGGCTAAGGAAATATAAAGCAAGCGAACCGACATTTTTGTTCAAGCTAAAGTTAAATTTGAAGTGTCGGATGATTTGAAGTCTAAGTGTCAAAGTTAAAGTACTGTATGTTCGAGGAAGCAACCTTGAGACTCATACGTCGAAAGCCAAATAAGGTAGACAAGTAGCCAAGGTTGTGAAATTGAGGAAACAGGAAAACAACTCGGTGACTTAGCCAAAAGATGATCCGGCATTGATAACAAGCAAACCGAAATAAAACTTGTTCAGGTAGCAAACCAAAGGAAATTAAACGTGTATATTACATCTGCACCCGGCATACCGGGGATCTGATAAAACTTAAAGTTTTTGTGCTGCAAAGTCAAGGAGCAGGGGCAGAAGCAGAGGCGCCGGCTGGTGGAGCAGTGGCGGTGGAGATGTCGGCTTCAGGAGTGCCGGACCCAGCAGATGGAATGGAGCCATCACCTCCGCCCGGGGCAGATGCCTGTTCCGGAGCATCAATGTCGGCCTCTTCAGCTTCCTCTTCATCCTGGCTGGAGTCGGAGCCCTCAGCAGCGGCGGATGTCCCGGCATCGTCCTTCTTCTCCGGCTCGCGGATGTCCCGGACGAAGGCGTCGGTGTCGGCATAGTCCACATAGCTGTGGGCCAACTCCCGTCGGCGCCGGATGTGTTCCGGATCCGTGGTCCAGATGGATCCTTCGCGCACAGTGCGCAAAGTCTCCAAGTCAGCCTTTTCATACCAGGACAAGAAGTAGCTGAGAGCTTCGTCAGCTCCAACCCTCGCGCCGGAATCTCGCCACTCCCGGAGGCGAACCTTGGCCAGCTGCAGATCGTTGCCGAGGTCGACGGGATCAGTGGGAGTCCTTTGTCCCGGCCAGAGGGCAGAAAATGCCTCCTGGGCGCCATAGAAGAGTTCTTCGGTGTAGAGCGTCATGGCGTTCTTCCGGGACTGCAGAGCCAACAGCTGCTCCGACATGTCCCAGTTGGGCGAGTCAACCGGAACACCCCGGCTTTCTCGGTCCAACTGCAAGGCCCTCTCAACGTCTTCGACGGAAGTGGGAAACATGTCTGAGGAATAGAAACAATGTTAGCAAAAGGATTTGAAGCTATGCCGGAAAGAATTACACTATGTCGGGAAGGATAAAGGGAAAGGATTTGAAGCTTACTGGCAAGGTCGGCATTCAGCTGTGCAACTATAACCTCCCATTTGGTGGCCTGCTCCTTCAGGCTATCCAGTTCAGCGTGGGCGTTGGAGGCATCAGTCTCGGAGGTGACAAGCAGGGTCTGGGTTTTCTTCAGTAGGCCCTCCCTCTGTTCCTTTTCGTCCAGAAGCTCGGTGATCCGGCCCTTCAGCTGCTCTATCTCGGCCTTGTGAGCAGCATCTCGGTCGTCCAGTCGCTTGGCCACGTCCACTGAGGACACACAGTCCTGGTGGCGGGCCTCCAGTGCAGCTTTCTCGTCTGAAAAAAGTTGGAAGTTAGAAGGATTTGAAGAAAGAAAACAGTGGCAAAGATCAAAGGATTTGAAGTATAAAGTGTCTATCCGGATAAAAGCAGGATCCGGCATACCAGTAAGCTCTTTCACCCTCGTCAGAAGCGCGGCGACTTGTTCTTCAGTGCCAGCTGCAGAATGTTGGCACAAGGTTATGTGTCGGCCAGAATAAGTATTGTAAAGTAATAAGAGGTAAGATATCTGGCATATAGCAGTATGTCGGCGAAAGATTACCTTTCTTGGACAGCTCCAGCTGAAGCTTGCTATGCTCGTCCGATAACTTCCGATGCTCGCATACCAAGTCATGAAACAGGTCGGCCCGGGTGTTGTTCATGCGCTGCAAAAGTGCCCGGATTTAAAATGTCAGCAGAGAAATTTGGCATGGTAATTAAGTTGAAGATTCTATCAAGTGATCATTCTACTGGAGACCCGGCACAGGTGCTGCGCACCTATCCCGGCTCTCGGTGACTAGGATTTGAAGCTCGAAACGAGCTTGTATCTCGGTCAAGAGGATTTGAAAGATAATTGAGATGGGAAATTGTTAAAGACCCGGCACAGGTGCTGCACACCTATCCCGGCTCTCGGTGACTAGGATTTGAAGCTCGGATCGAGCTCATATGTCGGCAGTTAATTCAAAAGAAGCTAGCTAAAAGACTATGAGAAAATCCCGGATGTCCGTATCCCGGACAACCGACATTTTCGGGGACTGGGGATATGTGTATAGGTAGAAAGGACTTATGTTGGTGGCATCGGCCAATCGGTGAAGTCTCTGCTGGAGGCTGAGGAGCTCGCAGGCGATCGGTAGGGGCTTCGCGGCCAGGATATCTGCTGGGCTGCCAGTAGCCGCGGCTTCGGCCTTCTTCTTGCTGCTGGAGTCCGCGGTGTCGATGCTGCCAGCGTCGTTCCACTTGGTGCAATGCTCTGTGAGAGAGCCGAGGCTTTGGTCACTCTTTGTCACCAGGGGGATGATGCCCTCAAGTTCTGGCGTGTCGAAGAAGTTGCGCCGGTAGCCAGGCCGGGCTGCTGCCCTGCCAAGATGCAGGGCCAGAGCAGAGCTGGTCCGGGACGCTGCTTTAGGAGGAGCAGTGGCGGCGGAAGGCGTGCCGGACTTGCTAGGCTGGAACTTGAGAGTGCCGGACTGGGCCTGGGCGGTGGTCTTGGCCGGGGCAGTGGCTTTGGCCGAGGCAGTAGCCTTGGTCGGCGCAGGAGTCTTCTCAGAGGATGGAGTCTCGGGTGCAGGCTGTTCCGGCGCGGCCGGTGAAGCTTGGCCAGCTGGGGCAGGTTCCGGAATAGTCCGGACTTCCGGCACAGCAGGGCCCTTTCCTTTAAGATCTATGCCGGCGCTCTTGTCGCTTGCGCCGGCGTCGTCAGTTGTGCCGGCATCGCTGGTGGGCGCGCCGGAGTCTGGGGCTTCTTGGTGGGCTCCTGTGTCCATGTGGACATCAGGAGCCGGAGGTTCCTGTTGAGCCCCCGGGTCCATGTGGACGTCGGGGGCAGAGGTGTCTTGTTCCGGCGGAGGATCGTCCTTCGCCGGGGAGATGGTCTTGTCGGGCGCAGGCGAAGATGCCGGCGCCGGGGAGGTCGTGTGGCTGGCAGAGGGTATGTCGGAGGTAGCAGTGGCCGCGGGCTTGGTAACTTTCGGGTCGCCACTCGAGCCAGAAGCTTGTTCCGGCGCAAGAGGAGCTCTGAAAGAGAAAAAACGCCAAGTCAATAATGCAAGCAAGAGATATGTCGGAGGAAACGCAAGGAAAGGAGATTTACCCCGAGGCAACTGGCCTCTTTTTCTTCGGTACGGGCACGCCGACCTTCTGCCTCTTCGGCTTCTGAGGTGTGTCGGGCTGGGGCTTCACACCTCGCTTCCGGCCGGTACGTCCGCCGGTGGAAGGAGGTCCCTGGTTCAGAGGCGCGGCATCGATAACCATATCGTCCGGGATAGCTGAGGACGGCATTGGAAACTCGTAAGCGATAGGTGTTTCTGGAAAGGCATATGCAAGTGGCATCGGGTCATAGTACAGCAGGATCTCCTCGTCAGAATCAATCTCACTCCGGTCTTGAGTATAATGCCGGGATGAAGAGCCCTTACCCATGGCAGCTGCAGCACGGGTGCTCCTGGGTAGCTTATCCCAATGATCCGGATCTTTAACATCCGCAACAGTGCGGTCCGCCGCGATCTTGATCCGGGAGTTCTCCATGGCTTGGAAGCTGAATTTCTGTATAAACAGCAAAGTCAAAGTATTCAGACAAGGAAATATGCCGGTGGAAGAGGTATGTCGGATCAATATGATATGTGTCGGCAAATAGACATGTGTCGGCTTAAGTATCTATGTGCCGGACATGGACTTTATGTATCGGATAAGATGGTTTACCGTTGGGGAGGGCCTATCCCGGCTGTATGGTTCTAGCCCCCAGGCAAAAGTGGCCTGAGAGGACTTGCAGACATCCTTAATCCGGCGCAGAATGTCGGCCGGAGTCAGCTCGTGTGTGGAGTGCCGGGTGGGGTCCATTGGCCCGCTCATCTGGCAGATCTTGTGCGACCAGCGCTGCAGAGGGGAGACGCGCCGGCTTATATAGCAGGCCACCAGGTCTTGAGGAGTAAGACCGGCATCCCGGAGCTCGCCCTTAACCCGGTGAAGCGCATTCACCGGCATCACCGAGTTCTTCGGGTTGTAGGTCCAATTCGTCATAGCCAAGGGTGGCTCGTCCACAAATGGCGGCAGGTTGAGCAGATCCTCGTCGGTGGTGTTCTTATCGTAGAAGAAGCTTTTCTGCCACTTCTTGCAAGATTCCAGGAGCTCCACCTTGGGGAAGTCCGAGCCCTTCCGGGACATGATGGTGGCCGCGCCGCAGAGGGTCATGGGGCGGTCCTTCTTTTCCTGGGCCGTCTCCGGCGGGTCGTCCTTGCTCCGGGGCGGCTCTTGGACGACTTGCTTCCGCAGTTGGAAGTACTTCGCCCAGCCTTGAGTAAGGGGCTCTATGCCGGCATAGCCTTCGCAAAAGGCAGCGAAGGCAGAGAGGATCATCACGGCATTGGCCGGTATATGATGAGGTTGTAGATCGTAGGTGTTGAGGAAGTCCCGGAAGAAGTCCAATGCCGGCAGGCCGAAGCCACGCTCGAAGTGGGCGATGAAGACGACGCGTTCGCCAGGCTCAGGTGCCGGCACAGTTTCTCCTGCTGGTAGCCGGCATGCTACGCCCTCCGGGACTCTCCTGGTGGAGGTGACCCAGGATATGTCGGCCGGAGTGACCTCCGACCCCTCCCAGCCGGAGCGTCCTTGGGCTCGGGCCGAGGTATCTTCCTCAGAGGCCGAGGTACCCGTCATGCTTGAAGATGCCATCTTAGTGGCCGGGACAAGGCGTGAGAGCCGGAGTCCCGTGATGTTATTCCTATCAAGACCGGAGAAAAGAGGGAGGTTAGTCTCTCCGGCATACCGCCCTCACCAATGTTAGCAGAGATAAAAAGATCTACTGAGACAGTTAAAATAGGAAACAAATAAGGGTAAAACTCCTAAAGATGAACACCTGCGAGCGTTGCCTAGCAATGCTAGTCGAATCAAAGGGAAAACTAGCTCTGAAACTGAAGCAGACCTATGCAAGTGTGGTTACCAATGCGAAGTTATAAAAAGCGTGAAGGAGGAAGAACAGAGGGAGGTCTCACCGGAGCTTGGCCGGCGACGATGGAGCGGCGGCGAGCGTGCAGGAAGAGTTTCAATCTCCCTGCAATGTCGCGGAGGAACGGTGTGGCGGCGGCGGCGGCGTCGACGGAGATGCCGGGCGCCGTCGAGCGTCGGCGTCGGCGGGGAGCAGGTCGGCTGCGGCGGCGATACTGCTCTTCGGACCGGCGGTGAAGCGCAGGAGGCAAAGGAGCAGGGGAGGAAGACGATGGTGGGGGGGGGGGGTAAAAAGATAAGTTTACCCCCGCCGCCCTATTTATATGTCTGCAGGTCAGGGTCGTGGGGATCGTGGGAGTGTTCCACTCCCCCGACCGTTCCTGCAGAGAGTCGCCACGTGGCGGCACGGAGTGGGGCGGCGGTTCCTGTAACCGTGCCACGACGCAATGATGGCAAGAAGTAACTGCTGCGCTGCGAACCGTCACATCGTGTGACCGTTCGAGATGGCAGGGCGGTTCCAAGTTTCGATGCAAACTGTCAGGCGTGGCTTCTCAAGGAAGACTCGTCTATATGTCGGAATAATTGCCCGATGTATATGTTCCGTCCGGAATACCCTCGGGACCGGCCGGAATAAGTTTTGGAAGAGGAACAGAGGTCGGGATATGTGCAGATGTGCCGGCATATACTCTGATCGCTGGGATATAATGAAGAAAGGTATGTTGAACCTGTCAAGGCTCCACAGTTATGACTGGGGAACCTCGGCAGCTTCGGGGACTAGTGTCGGGGGGATGACCCCCGGTAGGGTCAAGAGACTAGAAAGACACAAGGTCTATGGTTGACTTTATGCCGGGTTATCAAGGAAAGGCCTGGCCGGAATATAAGAGCATCGGCCAGGCCGGCATATGTGTGTATCCCGGCTGATACTTGGATATGCCGGTATAGCCGGAATACTTATAAAAGTGTGCCGGCATATACTTAGATATGCCGGCCTAACCATTTGGTGTGTTGTGCAGGAGCAGGGGAGGCCGGATTACCCGACCCTCGTAGGTCGTTGGTCCGGCATATATGTCCTGGGTATGGCCAACGGTCATATCCGGGATACTTAAGTCAACCAAGGTGTCACATCCCTACAATCAAGGAAGAAAACATCCGAGCATGGTAGCAGAGTGGGATGGCAGGGTGCACAGTGGTGGTCTGCCAACCCTCACTGTGCACCAGTACAGAGCTTACCTCACAGAGGTAAGGTCACAGTTCAAGAGGTACAAGGTACAGGGATATGAAGTCCCATCGAGAGCAATCAGGGAGGAAGTCAAGGGTCGGTGCCTTCGTCAGCAAGTCCTATTTGGAGTGTAGCCCGTGTCTTGTGGTCTCTTATGACCGTTGTAACCCTGGCTACCACTATATAAGGTGGCATAGGGAGCCCTGGTAGAGGGTTGGTCACTCTGTGTTCCTACACTTAGCAATTCATCTTCTTTCTCTAGCAGAGAGCTTGGAAGCACCATTGTTGTATACTACATCGACCCAAATATACAACCAGTAGAGCAGGAGTAGGGGTGTTATCTCCTTACGAGAGCCCCGAACCTGGGTAGATCTGTGTTCCTTTCTGTCGTGCTCTTTAGCCCGTTCCCCTCTCCCGAATCCTCCAGCATCTAGTTCGGCCCCCATTTAAGCCATCCTATGGCATATGTTGTTTCACCACGACGACACATGACATTTTTATGGTTAACAATGTTGTATAGAGATGGATATTCCTCAGCTAAAGGCTTTTCCCCGAGCCAAGTATCCTCCCAAAATCTTGTACTTAGCCCATTCCTAACGACAAAAGATCCCCGTTGTAAAAACTCATCCTTGACCTCCATTAATCCCTTCCAAAAAGGCGAGTCGGTTGGTTTTGCTGTAACCTGAGAGAGAGTTTTAGATTGCAAATGTTTATTTTGTAGAAGTTCTTGCCATACACCTTCTTCATTCAAAAGTTTAAAAAGCCATTTGCTAAGTAAACTCTTATTTTTAAGTTCTAGAACCTCGATGCCTAGACCCCCTTGATCTCTAGGTCTACAAATAATATTCCACTTGGTAAGTCTATATTTCTTTTTGTGTTCATCACTTTGCCAGAAAAATCGGGAGCGATAATAATCGAGTCTCTTCCTAACCCCTTTAGGTATTCGAAGAAACGACAACATAAACATTGGCAGACTTGTTAGAACTGAATTTATTAGCACAAGACGATCACCATATGACAACATTTTCCCAATCCAACTACTGAGTTTCTTCTCGAAACGTCCTTCAACCGGTTTCCACTCTCCATTCATTAATTTTCTAAAATGAATTGGTATCCCAAGATATTTAAACGGTAAAGCCACCACTATTACCACCACTTTTCCACACTCATCGTACTATTAGTTTATGGTTACTTAGTATATTTTATTGCTGCAGCACTAACAATTACTTTCTTGTATTTATTATCTTGCAAAGCTATCTCTCATACCTGTATTGTTGCTCTAGTTTTATTTCCTAGATGATGTAAGCATTTAGTGTGCATAGAGTTGTATCAGCGGTTGATAGAACTTGAGAGAACATTTATCCTACCTTTAGCTCCTCGTTGGGTTCGACACTCTTACTTATCGAAAAGGCTACACACGATCCCATATACTTGTGGGATATCAATGGGTCACATGCCTCTGTTCGTGGTGTTGGCAGGGTAGATCTGAAGTTCACTTCGGGGAAGATCGTGCAGCTGAGGAACGTGCAGCATGTCCCTTCTATGAACAAGAATCTTGTTAGCGGTTCCCTTCTCTACAGAGATGGGTTTAAGGCTGATTTAGAGTCGAATAAGGTAGTCGTTTCCAAGCATGGACAATTTATTGGAAAAGGCTATGAGTGCGGAGGCTTGTTCCACTTTTCACTTTCAGATTTCTGTAATAAATCTGTGAACCATATTTGTGGCGGTGTTAGTGATGATACCAGTGTTTGGCATTCTCGTTTATGTCACATTAATTTTGGTTTGATGTCTCGGTTATCCAGCATGAGTTTAATTCTAAAATTCACTATTGCCAAAGGTTCTAAGTGCCATAGTTGTGTGTAATCAAAGCAACCTCGTAAGCCTCATACGGCAGCCGAGGAGAGAAACTTGGTGACGAGGGTTAACTCGACAAATGTCCTAGATGAAGGACTTAGGATCAGGGAGATAGGGCGTCGGATGAACTCGATGGTAAAATCAGTCAAACAAGGTGGCTATAGAAAGTAAACGTGGGTGTAAACCTGGCTTGCTTTCAATCTGTCCCTCACCGTCCCCTCCTGGCCCCTATATATAGGTGGCCAGGTCTTAGGGATCGGGAGGGATCTGACACAGATTACAATATCGACATACAACATGAACTCGTATTTCGACTAGTATTACAATTGGGTCTAGCTTAATGGGCCTCAGGGGTAGCTAACTAATGGGCTCTATTATCTATACCCTTGTCAGTAGCCCCCGAGATTCTACCAGAATTAAGATTCGGGTTGAATCTCAGATCTTCAAATCTTCGACTTGATCAACTCTTTGACTCTTTCTTATCTTCAAATCTCCGACTTTAGTCTTTCGACTTAACTTTTTATAATAATGTCTTGCAAGGGGTTTCGATGAGCAAGCCTGACAACTCTGACGGATCAAGAGGCCAGTTAACTACCGGAACAGATACTTGTCACCTACTTCAAATTCAATCCCCTTGGACTTGAATTCGGGAAACTGGTCAAACCCATTCTTTTGCCGCATTTAGGCCTTACAAAGAATGAATCCCAGTGGTTCTCAGGGTACCCAGTGCGTCCACCAGGATTTTCTTCACGTCGTAGACATGGATAAGTTCTAGCAGAGCGCATCCATGTGCGTATATCGGGCCACACAAGACGGATCCCGGGGTCTTACCTTCATGGTATATTTCAACCACGGCATTCAAGTTTTGTCGCGATGACGCAACTCGAGAATTATATTTTGTAGCCTTGTTTGATTGATTCAATATACAAACTTTTTTCAAGTTTATCCTTTTTAACTTTCATGCATAACTCCCGATGGGAGTGATCGAAGTTCATTTTGTCGGTAATGTAGCCGAAATTCCTTGCTGACGAGATGCAACTAATTATGTCTAAACCTCATGTCCATCAACTAGTTCTTTATCACCAGCTTCGACTCCTCTCCTTTCTTTTGTCGACTTTTTCCTATCGGGTGCGCGACAGCGCTCCCGATAGGAGTAGCCCCCGGGGCTATAGCCAAAATTTTCGGGTATTGGCTCAAGAAAATAGATAGACCTGTTACATATATTTCTTCTCACGACATTTGTCGACTTTATTCGCCTTTTCAGTTGTTCTCCCCTTCTTATGACGGAAGCCCCCGAGTCAAAGACGAGGTGAACTTGTGCTCTTTTATAGATATTTCCTTATCCCCTGCTCTCTCTTCTTTTTTTGTTTGTACGCATATTTTTCCTTGATACGTTGATTCTGCTGTACTATAAATAAAGCAGGTTTGGCCAGGGTAAAAAACCCTAACTCCTTCATTAGTTCCTTTCTCCGCCGCATCGTCTTCTTCTTTCTTATCCCATCTAGTGTTTTTCGCTCCCAACACTTGTCTCCATGGCCGATGCAAGTGGATCGCGCTTAAACATCGGTGCCCCGGTGGAGAAACGGGGCCACGGCCGCCCTCGCAGTAGCAAAAACAAGGCTACCGCCACAGCTGCGGTGGCATCATCGTCTGCTCCGGTGAAGCGACGCCCCGGCCGTCCGGCCGGGAGTAAAAATAAGATCAAGGTGCCATCCACTACACCAGGTCCAAGTGCTCCTTCTGCAAATGCTTCTCCTCCCAGAATCTATTCCTTTTTCTGCATTGTCGGCATGCAGTGCCGTGAGATTCAGCGCTTACCGCTGAAATTCACCAAGTTTATGGATGTGCGAGAACTGCGAGAAGTGGTTCTTTGTGAACACTCTGGGGGAGGAATTCCCTATGAGGTGGAGGTTTGGTACGACGGCGCCGGTGAGCAGTACTTCAAGGGCGGCTGGTCTGTCACGACCCAAGATTTTATCAAATTTTGGGGAAAAATTTTCTTTTTTTATTTTGCTTGTGTTGATTGAAAATTCACAGGGATTTAAAACTTTTTGAGTTTATTTGAAAACTTTGTTTGAAAACTATTTAAAATCACCTATTTATTTCTTGAAGAACTTCTTTGAGAAAGAACAAGTATTAAAATGTTATTTTAATTCTCCTTTATTCAAACCCTATTCAGCTTTATGCAAGCTTGCTTGCAAAAGATTGTTTTACAAAGTTTACTTTATTCAATAAAGGTTGCATTTTCAAACCATATTTGAGTGTGTTTCTCAATCATTATTTTATAAACTATTATTTTACTATTTTAGAAAGAATCAAGTTCAAACCCTATTTTCTATTTTCCTTATGCAAGCAAAACCTTTATGCTATGCACATAAAGTTTTATTCAAAAACATCTTTTATTTTGAAAACATGTTTCTTACTATCTTAGAATGTTAAGTTGAATTTTAGAAAAATTTAGAATTTGGTTTGAGCTCATTTGGAGCTAGAATGTAAAAGTTATAAGACAAAACACAAAACAGAAATAAGAAAAAGGACTTAGAACAAAAAAAAAAGAGAAAGAAGAAGGGCACAGCCCAACTGGGCCGCACCCGGGGCCCAAATACCGGCCAGTAACCCAACCCAGCCGAGCCAGCCCAGCCCCGTTTCCCTCTCTCTCTCGCTGCCCGGTGGGACCCACCTGTCGGCTCCATCATCTCCACCGGTTTCTCTCCTCTCTCACTGGAAGCAATAACCGCCGGCGATTACTCCCCAGTAACGCACCCCCGCCTCTTAAAACCCTACCCGATCAAGGCCCCTACTCTCCTCTTCCACCTCCCTCTGGAAATCGAGTCGAAGACGCCGCCAACAGGAAGAAATTCCTCGCCGGAGAGCAGAGAGTCCACCGCCAGAAATTCTTCAGTATCCGCCTCTGCCGAGTATCCCCGTCCTACCCTCTGGTATCTCTCTAGTCCCTCTCTCTCTTGCGCATGTACTGACGCCCGTTCTTGTCCAAAAATCAGCGGGACGTACACTCAGACGCCGCCCGAAGGTCACCGTCACCGGTAGCTCCTCCGTCCGCCTGCAGACACCATGGGTGACCACGCCGCGACTCTCCGACCAAGTAGCCGAACTCGGCGGAGCCTTTCCCACCTCGTCCGTTCCTCCGAAGAACTCCAGGACCACGGAACACCCCTCGCCGTCGACATCCAGTACAGCCTCGCCGGAATACCTCCCCGTCGGTGAGCCCTAATTTCCCCCTCCTCTCTCAACCGCTGGATCAGAATGAAGGGCCAGGATTAGAAGGGCCTCTCCGAATCGGTACAGGCCAATGAGAGAACACCACGTCACCCCTAGCCAGTCAGCCCCCTGTCAACCGAGTCAAAACTCGTGTTTGAATTCAAATTCAAATGCCAGATTGTGTGCAGAACTTGTAAAATCAATAGAAAATAATCTGCTGGTCCAAATTTAACAAATAATATATCGTTGGAAACCTTAGAACATCTAGAATCTAGCAGTACCATAAAATCTTATATTTTATGGGTTCAATTTGAAACTATATTCAAATTGGAATCAAACCTTCTGTTAGCTGGTTAAATCCATATCTTTAGTTCTGTGCATCCAAAAATCACAAATTTGTAGTCTTTGGAATCCTCTCAACTTGTAGAACATCATAGGATAAAAAGAATCCAAATTTGATATGTGCACACACTTTGTGCATTCAAATTTGTCCAAATCACCATTTTGGTGATAATTCAAATTCTATAGCTTATTTCGGAATGAATCCAATTGCAGTAGCTTTGTATTACTGCAAGCTATCCAGTAGCGTCACTCCCATAATTTCTTGAACTATTCCACAATTATTCAAATTCTAATATGAGAATTTGAGTAGTTCCTAAATAGATTAAATCTATTTCTATTCAATAATATTTCCTTCCACCATAGCAAATCTTATAATCATACCTAGCCATCATTGTTGTCTAAACAATGTCTTGATCAAGATCATATCTACTTAGACCTATCTTGTCTAGTTCACACATATTCAAATTACAATTGTGTTGTTTGAGTAAAGTGTGATACATCTCAATCATAGATTTCCATTTTGTTATTGTAGTATTGATTCAATTCTACTACCATAGCTCATGATCATACCTATCCATAACCATCATACTAAATAACATCCAATCTTATTCAACCCCAAGCCTATGTGTAACATGTACTATTTTGAGTAAGTGTTATCACACTTTATTCAGTAGTGTTATGTTGCATTATTCAATACTTTTGTGAATCTATTCACATAAGTCATTCCTAAACCATATCCTTTACCTATAGCCATTTATTCATGCCTACTCGATCTTAGCCTTGCATTGAACTATTCAATTGCATTTGAGTTGATTGATTACTTCAATGTTATAAGAATCCTAGCCTAAGCTTAAGTGTAATATATACTATATAAGAATAATTGTTATCACACTTATTCAATAGTATCGCTATTGCACTATTTTGTCTCCTATGTGATTTACCCACATGAGATATTCCAAGATTCAATATGCTTTGGTAAAGCATAAAGATCTCACTCATTATATTTTGTCTAATTCATATATATTCAAATTGCAATTGTGCTACTTGAGTGGAATATGAATTCATCTCAAACCTAGATTTTGTTAATGTGGTGTTGTTATAACCCGTACCATAGTATGTGTTATACACCATGTTGATCAATGAACCATTTGAGCCATGTCCTCAAATATCAATCATTCATATCCAATCCAATGCCTATTTAGTTTGGTTCACATATGTTGAACTATTCAACTTGCAAATGTGCTAATTGAGTTGTTCAAGCATCCTTAAAACCTAGCCCAATTCCTAAGTGCAGCAGATGCTATTTAAGAGTAATTGTTGTCAATTTACTCAATAGTGTTGCAGTTGCACAAATTGACTCTTGTGTAATTTATTTCACATGAGCATTTCCTAAAACTCATTCATGCTTTAATAAAGCATAAAAACTTCATCAATTATATTTTGCCTAGACCAATTCTCCCTCAAATCATATTGATCTTCCCGAGCTAAGCTCTCAAATTCATATCTCACAATTCATGATCATTTGCCATATCTTTCTATCATAACATCTCAATAAATCTAAACTGTTAAACAAACACCTTTCAATTGTTTGATTAGTTTGATTGTGTTTGTATGGTGTGTTTATGGTATGCTATTTCTTGTGCTATAGTTTGTGCGAAGAGCTACGAGCTTAGTTGAGAGAAGCAAAACGTCGTGATCTTCAAAAAGGCAAGTGACACACATATTCCCTACCCATTTTACTTATGCATTAGTATATTCACCTCTTGTAGTATGCATGGTAGGTGTTTTACTCAACTGTTTTATCAACTGCTTAGATCCTAGTAGTGTGTAGCAATTCCTCCAACCCCACCTGTTAGGATGCCAAGTACTTTGTTAATACTGATGCCATGCTAAGGTCACTTGAAAAGTGTTTTGTGAAAAGTTAAGAACTTCAACTAAAATGAAACACCTGGGTGGAATGGTTTGATAAGATGAGGTGAGGTAGGTGGATTCTGGGACGCAAGCCTCGTAAAGAGGATGTGGGAACAGAGTACCGCTCGGGATGGCCACCCAGGAATAAAGAGATGGCTATGTCTTCCATGCTTAGTGTACTTCCAGTGCAGCCTTATGACATTATGGGCTCTGTCTTGACTGATTTGATGTGGGGGTGCAACTAGGTGCAAGAAGACGGTGGTAGAAAAATTATAGGTTGGGAACGGATCTTGCCAGTTAGTTGCCCTCTCCTTCTAAAAGGTCTCGTTTCATTTTATGTATGGGCATAAAATGAATCGTAAGGTGAAAGTGCACAACCCTTGCAAGGTGTTTAAATCTAATCGATTAGCCGTGTCCTCGGTTATGGACAATTGAGTCTCTAGACATGGAATGTACGGAATAATCTCATCACCGATTCTGAATTATTAAAATTTGTCTAGAAACCCCTAGGTAGGAACTAAGGACCATACACTCCAAGGGGTGGTGGTGCCTGAGGTTCCAACTTTGTTGAGTTTCGCCCAGAAACTACATACCGGCCAGTATGTAATGTATGGGGGTTGTCTTGACCCTTGAAAAATAAAATTTGTTGAAAGAAAGTATTAAAAAGGATTTATAGGATAAAATTGGCTTTATGCAAATCAGCCTTTGAGATCCACCAGCCAAATGTCATGTAGTATAGTCTTTCCACAAAAATGCCACCAATTATGTGTCATTTGCCAGTACATCATTGTACTGACCCCTCTGGGGCTGCATATTCAAACGTGCAGGTTTTATTTCGAGTAAGGAACCAGGAGTAGGATCTCGAGACTACATTCCAACATGTCTGCCTGTGGTACGTGATGAAGAATGGAGGCTCACTGCAACTATGCTATATGCTGTGTACTCGTAAGGTTGAAGACCTATGTAATTAGATTTACGTTGTAATATTGATGCTATTGCAATGATTACTTATTTTGTACTGTGGTGCTATCTACTGATCCAGGGAATGGCACAGATACACAGGAGATCTGCCTTTAGTAAAAGGCGGGTCATTACAAATGGTATCAGAGCATAGTGTTGCCTGTAGGATCGAGACCCTAGGTTTGGAATTAGAAATAGGAAGACCCTAGGATAAAAATCTCTATCTCATCTTGCTTCTATTTAAAAAAAATTAATGGATTGTTTACCTCTTGAAAACTCCTTGTATTTCTCCCCTACTTCATTTCAAATGATTTCCCTAGATGACCCACTCACCGAATCCATCAAGAAAGGACAAAGGATGATCATACCCCTTCAACAAATATCATCTTGAGATCAATTGGATTCGATGTCAACTACTAAAAGCCCAGTGATGATCATGACCCTGAAGAGTGAGATTGAGTTTCCCAAAGCCTTGAAGAACCTCATGTTAAGTATGGGAATGCAAGAAGAAGCTGTTTACAAAGGATTTCCCGTGATTGAGGAAGGTGAAGAATATTGGTGGGTGCAGCTTCATTTATACAAGAATAAAGAAGATGACCACAAGAAGATGGGACTTTGGATGTTCACTAACTCCGAGATGTATCCATCATTCCTTGACTCAGCAAGATGTGCTGCTTGGTCAGCAATAAAGGAGCTTGGAGAAAGACTCAAATGGAGACTTCACAATACGCAGCAAGACCTCAAAGAAGAAAAGGAAGACACTACTACATTGAAGGAAACCATAAACCAACTTCAAGGTGACATGGAAAAGTTGGTATCTGAACTTAGTGTTCAAGGAGACCTCATCAAAACAAAGGACGAGCAAATTACCAATCTACTGAAGCAGCTGGAACAGAACAATGGATCTGCTTAGAAGAGAACCAAAAAGCCTTAGTTGGACCTCCATTTAGGAAATTTTAATAAGCAACGACGTGTATTAAACGTTATGGTCATACCAACTTGTGGATGATCGTACCTTTTTTGTGTGTTATAGAACTAGTTTGCCTGATATGATGAATGTTTGTTAGATATTGCTTGTAGGATAAATTGTTTTGATCTGTTTTGTTTTGGGTAAGATTTTCTTCTTTAGACCTCTTCTATCTAATTCTCATCTGTGCTAAGACCTAAACTTGTCCCAAAACCCAAACCCAAGTTTTCTCAACGACAGAACAACTACAATGACCCTCAGTTGGAGATAAGGATACAGAGTACAACAACAAGAGGTAGTGTTTCAAGTACAAGAGACTGGAACATTACACAAGAGGTTGCACAAAGGATGATACCCCAAGACTCCAGTAAGCTAGAATAGCTGAAGGATACCACACAAACAATAAGAAGACACCCCAAGGTGTAGCTAATGTGGAAGTAATACTATTCAACCACCTCGTGCAAGAAAGGTGGAAAGGACAAACAGAGCAATGGAAAGGACAAACAGAGCAATGGAAAGGACAAACAGAGCAATGGAAAGAGCAAACAGAGCAATGAAAAGGATTATACTTTCCTCTGAAATGGCAAACCAAAGGATCTACAACTTAAGGATTATTGCCATGAGCTTTGTTAAAAAAAAAAAAAACCTCTAGCTAGGAACGATAGATGTTGTTTTCAAATTTCAAAATAGGATTTGGGAACTTGGTTCCAATTTCAACAAAACTTTTGTTTAAAAGCTAGTGAGGTTGACCAAGAGTTAGAATGCGAGATGCACCAAACCAAATACAAGGTAATGATTGAGTGCGACATGGATTCGCGCCCATGACGACTACTCATATTGTTCGCTCTTGTATGAGGAATGGTTAATCTAGAGTGACATACCTACAAGAGAGATGATGTCGTTAAACCATAACCTTAGGAGGATAATATGTTACATCCCTTATAGTGAGCCAGTGGCCAAAACGCAGGAATACGGTGAGAACTTGGACTTTTGAACGGCTACACAAATCAGAAACGCTTTGCTCAGTGGACTTCGAAGACGGAGACTGTTCAGCTTCGGCTACTGCCTGTTCAGTTCACCTCCCCGACTCTTCGTTTCGACTCCCCACGTGGCTTATTTAGCTACCTTCCTGTGCCTATAAAAGAGAGATCTTCTCTCCAGAGAGTCACAACAAAGACAACCACCACTACCTATGAGATTTCCCCCTAGTTTCAAAGCTTTACGCCACCGAAGTCTACCCCATCCCGACCGGCGACATTATGAAGCAACTCTCCAAATCCATGGAACTATTTTCCTACCCATGAGAGCTTCGTTGGATCCCTATTCCCTGAGAAAGAGTTCATCTTCGAGACATGATCAAGTCGTCCAGCGTCTTCCAATGACTATGAAGATGGTTGCGAAAGGAATTCTTAAGGACCATCTGGTACCTGTGGCAAGTAGCACGACTTGCTCCGGTAACTTGAATGGGTTCAACAATGCTGGTTATAAGGCGACCTTCCGTCCCTTAAAGGTGCAAGTACCTCTTACAGAGTCCACCTTGTTTACCCCTATGAAATGCTTGAGAAGACTGCAGAGAAATGCCATCCTGATTCATTGGGATGTGTGGTCTCATCATGTTCGTGGGGCAAGCATGCAGTACTCGGCACTGAGTCATCTTTTGAGATTCTGGAACGAAAATCAGCTAAAAAGCAACAAAGAGTATGACGATAGCCTGTATGCAATCTTGGCCTTGGTGAGGACCGACCAAGAAAAGGCTAGATACACATTCTTGGAAGATGTGCAACAACCAGGAAGGTTACCAGAACAGGATGGTATCGTGGAAAATTGAAGATCAGAATGGTATAAGGAAACAACCATAAGATGAAGAACCTCTAAGGATGATGATAAGGAAATTGAGATGATGAGAGGATACCCTCTCAGCTTGGTCTTCTGAATGACCCCAAAGAGGAGACAACTCAGCTTGGTCCTCTGATTGAACCAAAGAGTGACTCCTCAATGACCAAAGTAGTTCAACAACTACCCCGTTGGATAGAAAGCTCTACAATAGAGTAAGGTTACCTCAAGCAGCCCCATAAGGAAGGTTGGTGTCGGATTTGTGAATAGACACCCGCCTATTGTAAATGAAGATGTAGACTACCTTATTGGTGACAACGCAATGGATGATATCTGCTTATCACCAGAATTGGATGGAACCCTTGGTATGCCCACTTTTGAACATAGTATTGATCACCAAAGTTTCTGAGAAGGACAATTCAGTGAAATTGGCACAACAGTGAATGCAAACTGGGAACAAAATGCAAGTGCCTAAGGAAACATCAAGATACCGCCAAGAGGAATTTTCTTTTAAGGGTGGTAGCCACCCAGATACCTAAACCCATAGAACCTAATACCTACTTTCTTTCTAGCCTCTCCAATCTCGAGGACGAGATTTCTTTTAAGGGTGGTAGTCTGTCACGACCCAAGATTTTATCAAATTTTGGGGAAAAATTTTCTTTTTTTATTTTGCTTGTGTTGATTGAAAATTCACAGGGATTTAAAACTTTTTGAGTTTATTTGAAAACTTTGTTTGAAAACTATTTAAAATCACCTATTTATTTCTTGAAGAACTTCTTTGAGAAAGAACAAGTATTAAAATGTTATTTTAATTCTCCTTTATTCAAACCCTATTCAGCTTTATGCAAGCTTGCTTGCAAAAGATTGTTTTACAAAGTTTACTTTATTCAATAAAGGTTGCATTTTCAAACCATATTTGAGTGTGTTTCTCAATCATTATTTTATAAACTATTATTTTACTATTTTAGAAAGAATCAAGTTCAAACCCTATTTTCTATTTTCCTTATGCAAGCAAAACCTTTATGCTATGCACATAAAGTTTTATTCAAAAACATCTTTTATTTTGAAAACATGTTTCTTACTGTCTTAGAATGTTAAGTTGAATTTTAGAAAAATTTAGAATTTGGTTTGAGCTCATTTGGAGCTAGAATGTAAAAGTTATAAGACAAAACACAAAACAGAAATAAGAAAAAGGACTTAGAACAAAAAAAAAAGAGAAAGAAGAAGGGCACAGCCCAACTGGGCCGCACCCGGGGCCCAAATACCGGCCAGTAACCCAACCCAGCCGAGCCAGCCCAGCCCCGTTTCCCTCTCTCTCTCGCTGCCCGGTGGGACCCACCTGTCGGCTCCATCATCTCCACCGGTTTCTCTCCTCTCTCACTGGAAGCAATAACCGCCGGCGATTACTCCCCAGTAACGCACCCCCGCCTCTTAAAACCCTACCCGATCAAGGCCCCTACTCTCCTCTTCCACCTCCCTCTGGAAATCGAGTCGAAGACGCCGCCAACAGGAAGAAATTCCTCGCCGGAGAGCAGAGAGTCCACCGCCAGAAATTCTTCAGTATCCGCCTCTGCCGAGTATCCCCGTCCTACCCTCTGGTATCTCTCTAGTCCCTCTCTCTCTTGCGCATGTACTGACGCCCGTTCTTGTCCAAAAATCAGCGGGACGTACACTCAGACGCCGCCCGAAGGTCACCGTCACCGGTAGCTCCTCCGTCCGCCTGCAGACACCATGGGTGACCACGCCGCGACTCTCCGACCAAGTAGCCGAACTCGGCGGAGCCTTTCCCACCTCGTCCGTTCCTCCGAAGAACTCCAGGACCACGGAACACCCCTCGCCGTCGACATCCAGTACAGCCTCGCCGGAATACCTCCCCGTCGGTGAGCCCTAATTTCCCCCTCCTCTCTCAACCGCTGGATCAGAATGAAGGGCCAGGATTAGAAGGGCCTCTCCGAATCGGTACAGGCCAATGAGAGAACACCACGTCACCCCTAGCCAGTCAGCCCCCTGTCAACCGAGTCAAAACTCGTGTTTGAATTCAAATTCAAATGCCAGATTGTGTGCAGAACTTGTAAAATCAATAGAAAATAATCTGCTGGTCCAAATTTAACAAATAATATATCGTTGGAAACCTTAGAACATCTAGAATCTAGCAGTACCATAAAATCTTATATTTTATGGGTTCAATTTGAAACTATATTCAAATTGGAATCAAACCTTCTGTTAGCTGGTTAAATCCATATCTTTAGTTCTGTGCATCCAAAAATCACAAATTTGTAGTCTTTGGAATCCTCTCAACTTGTAGAACATCATAGGATCAAAAGAATCCAAATTTGATATGTGCACACACTTTGTGCATTCAAATTTGTCCAAATCACCATTTTGGTGATAATTCAAATTCTATAGCTTATTTCGGAATGAATCCAATTGCAGTAGCTTTGTATTACTGCAAGCTATCCAGTAGCGTCACTCCCATAATTTCTTGAACTATTCCACAATTATTCAAGTTCTAATATGAGAATTTGAGTAGTTCCTAAATAGATTAAATCTATTTCTATTCAATAATATTTCCTTCCACCATAGCAAATCTTATAATCATACCTAGCCATCATTGTTGTCTAAACAATGTCTTGATCAAGATCATATCTACTTAGACCTATCTTGTCTAGTTCACACATATTCAAATTACAATTGTGTTGTTTGAGTAAAGTGTGATACATCTCAATCATAGATTTCCATTTTGTTATTGTAGTATTGATTCAATTCTACTACCATAGCTCATGATCATACCTATCCATAACCATCATACTAAATAACATCCAATCTTATTCAACCCCAAGCCTATGTGTAACATGTACTATTTTGAGTAAGTGTTATCACACTTTATTCAGTAGTGTTATGTTGCATTATTCAATACTTTTGTGAATCTATTCACATAAGTCATTCCTAAACCATATCCTTTACCTATAGCCATTTATTCATGCCTACTCGATCTTAGCCTTGCATTGAACTATTCAATTGCATTTGAGTTGATTGATTACTTCAATGTTATAAGAATCCTAGCCTAAGCTTAAGTGTAATATATACTATATAAGAATAATTGTTATCACACTTATTCAATAGTATCGCTATTGCACTATTTTGTCTCCTATGTGATTTACCCACATGAGATATTCCAAGATTCAATATGCTTTGGTAAAGCATAAAGATCTCACTCATTATATTTTGTCTAATTCATATATATTCAAATTGCAATTGTGCTACTTGAGTGGAATATGAATTCATCTCAAACCTAGATTTTGTTAATGTGGTGTTGTTATAACCCGTACCATAGTATGTGTTATACACCATGTTGATCAATGAACCATTTGAGCCATGTCCTCAAATATCAATCATTCATATCCAATCCAATGCCTATTTAGTTTGGTTCACATATGTTGAA
The DNA here is from genome assembly GCA_007115705.1 of Dactylis glomerata. Lineage (NCBI taxonomy): Eukaryota > Viridiplantae > Streptophyta > Magnoliopsida > Poales > Poaceae > Dactylis > Dactylis glomerata. Next base: position 219,546 of record QXEO01000160.1, on the reverse strand, counting down.
CTATTCAACTTGCAAATGTGCTAATTGAGTTGTTCAAGCATCCTTAAAACCTAGCCCAATTCCTAAGTGCAGCAGATGCTATTTAAGAGTAATTGTTGTCAATTTACTCAATAGTGTTGCAGTTGCACAAATTGACTCTTGTGTAATTTATTTCACATGAGCATTTCCTAAAACTCATTCATGCTTTAATAAAGCATAAAAACTTCATCAATTATATTTTGCCTAGACCAATTCTCCCTCAAATCATATTGATCTTCCCGAGCTAAGCTCTCAAATTCATATCTCACAATTCATGATCCTTTGCCATATCTTTCTATCATAACATCTCAATAAATCTAAACTGTTAAACAAACACCTTTCAATTGTTTGATTAGTTTGATTGTGTTTGTATGGTGTGTTTATGGTATGCTATTTCTTGTGCTATAGTTTGTGCGAAGAGCTACGAGCTTAGTTGAGAGAAGCAAAACGTCGTGATCTTCAAAAAGGCAAGTGACACACATATTCCCTACCCATTTTACTTATGAATTAGTATATTCACCTCTTGTAGTATGCATGGTAGGTGTTTTACTCAACTGTTTTATCAACTGCTTAGATCCTAGTAGTGTGTAGCAATTCCTCCAACCCCACCTGTTAGGATGCCAAGTACTTTGTTAATACTGATGCCATGCTAAGGTCACTTGAAAAGTGTTTTGTGAAAAGTTAAGAACTTCAACTAAAATGAAACACCTGGGTGGAATGGTTTGATAAGATGAGGTGAGGTAGGTGGATTCTGGGACGCAAGCCTCGTAAAGAGGATGTGGGAACAGAGTACCGCTCGGGATGGCCACCCAGGAATAAAGAGATGGCTATGTCTTCCATGCTTAGTGTACTTCCAGTGCAGCCTTATGACATTATGGGCTCTGTCTTGACTGATTTGATGTGGGGGTGCAACTAGGTGCAAGAAGACGGTGGTAGAAAAATTATAGGTTGGGAACGGATCTTGCCAGTTAGTTGCCCTCTCCTTCTAAAAGGTCTCGTTTCATTTTATGTATGGGCATAAAATGAATCGTAAGGTGAAAGTGCACAACCCTTGCAAGGTGTTTAAATCTAATCGATTAGCCGTGTCCTCGGTTATGGACAATTGAGTCTCTAGACATGGAATGTACGGAATAATCTCATCACCGATTCTGAATTATTAAAATTTGTCTAGAAACCCCTAGGTAGGAACTAAGGACCATACACTCCAAGGGGTGGTGGTGCCTGAGGTTCCAACTTTGTTGAGTTTCGCCCAGAAACTACATACCGGCCAGTATGTAATGTATGGGGGTTGTCTTGACCCTTGAAAAATAAAATTTGTTGAAAGAAAGTATTAAAAAGGATTTATAGGATAAAATTGGCTTTATGCAAATCAGCCTTTGAGATCCACCAGCCAAATGTCATGTAGTATAGTCTTTCCACAAAAATGCCACCAATTATGTGTCATTTGCCAGTACATCATTGTACTGACCCCTCTGGGGCTGCATATTCAAACGTGCAGGTTTTATTTCGAGTAAGGAACCAGGAGTAGGATCTCGAGACTACATTCCAACATGTCTGCCTGTGGTACGTGATGAAGAATGGAGGCTCACTGCAACTATGCTATATGCTGTGTACTCGTAAGGTTGAAGACCTATGTAATTAGATTTACGTTGTAATATTGATGCTATTGCAATGATTACTTATTTTGTACTGTGGTGCTATCTACTGATCCAGGGAATGGCACAGATACACAGGAGATCTGCCTTTAGTAAAAGGCGGGTCGTTACATGGTCGCAGTTTGCGGAGGATCACGACCTCCATCAAGGCTTTTTCATGACTTTTGACTTCCACATCGGCATGTCAAAGTTCGACGTGAGAATCTATGACGGCACCCAGTGCCAGAAGGAGTATGAAGCCGAAGTGCATTTTCACTAGTTTCTCTTTATGTAATCTCTTTCCCTAGTTGTTCTTCCTCGTATTGTCTGTAATAAGTGATCGTATCTGGATTATGTGTTTACTTTATTAATAGACCATGGGAACAGATCATGGTTTTGAGGTATGCGTAGTAATATTTTATCAGGTTCTTTTGAACCGTTTATGTTGCTGTCGAAATATCGGGTTGCAATCAACCTTGTAGTGTGCCTCAGATAATCACAAATCTCGATAACTTGCTAATATTATTTCATACTACTCGAGGGTCTGAGCCCCCGAGTGTAAAGTAAAGTATTTACACGTATTATCGATTTGACCTAAGGAACCTGACCTATGGCCTCATGTTCTGGGTTCATAGGGTCACAACTCGAAAAATTTCTTGTCGTCTTATACCGCTTACACGTAGAACCGTTGTAGTTGTTCTGCATTCCACGAGTTACTCTCGTCTTTCTCTATTTTCTTGTCTTGTAGTCGATAAGCTCCTCCTGGTATTACTTTTGTGACGATGTAAGGTCCCACCCATAGGGACTCGAGTTTTCCATGACCATCTTGCTTGAGTCATAGAACTAGATCTCCCACCACGAAAGATCGTGGACGAACTCGACTACTGTGGTAGTTTTGCAAATTTTGCTGATATTGAGTAGCTCTAGCTAGTGCTACGTCTCTTGCTTTGTCGAGTGCATCAACATCATCTTGAAGCGCTTCTGTGGAAGTTGTCTCATCATATGCTACTATTCTTGGAGCTTCATGGGTGATCTCAACTGGAAGAACGGCTTCTGCACCATGGACCAGGAAGAAAGGCATCTCTTGAGTAGCTGCATTAGGTGTAGTTCGGAGACTCCGGAGTACGGAGGGTAGCTCATCTACCCAGGTGTGCTTGGCTTTTTCGAGTGGTGCTAACAGCCTTTTCTTTATCCCATTGCATATCAAGCCATTGGCTTTCTCGACTTGCCCATTTGTCTTTGGATGTGCCACGGATGCGAATTTCAATTTTATTCCCAAACTTTCACAGTAATTTTTGAACTCCTTTGATGTGAAGTTTGTCCCATTGTCTGTGATGATCTTGTGTGGTACTCCAAAGCGAAAAACTATTGACTTGATGAAATTGATTGCCGCTGTAGAATCTTGGGTTGTCACGGGGGCTGCCTCTACCCACTTAGTGAATTTGTCGACTGCTACTAGCATATAAACATGCCCTCCTGGCCAAGATTTGTGCAGTTTTCCCACCATGTCAAGACCCCATTGTGCGAAGGGCCAAGATAATGGTATTGGTTGCAATTCCGCTGCTGGTGCGTGTGGTCTAGATGCAAACTGTTGACAAGCTTCGCACTTCCTCACTATATCTTTCTCGTCTTCAATGGATGTGAGCCAATAAAATCCTGCACAAAAGGCTTTGGCTGCAATGGCCCTGCTGCTGGCGTGATGCCCACATACCCCTGCGTAGATGTCCTTTAAGATTTCTTGTCCTTCTTGAGGAGTAACGCACTGTTGCAGAATGCCTGTTACACTTCTCTTGTATAGTTTTCCTTGTAACACGACGAAAGCCTTGGATCGTCGTATTATCCTTTTCGCTTGCACCGTATCTTCGGGTAGTGTTTTTTTACCATGTACGCCAAGTATGGTTGCATCCAAGTTTCCTCGATCATCATGACTTCTTCGGGTTCAGCTATCCCGCGATTATCAGCCCCCGAGTCGTTTGTTTGGTTCTGGACTTGTTCTCCTGCAGTCGAAACTTTGCTGCTTTTTATTGATCTTTCTATGATTTCTTCCCAAAAGACTCCTTGTGGTACGGGTAAGCACTGGGACCCGATATTTGCTAAAGTGTTGGCTTCCTCGTTGCTAGCTCGCTGACATGTGAAACTTCGCATTCGTCGAATGTTCCCTCCAGATAATAATATAAGTTTCTGTATGCTGTAATATTGTCGCTGATGGCGTCGCACTTATTCATCACTTGTTGGACGACGAGATTCGAATCTCCAAATATTTTCAGTCGAGTTGCTCCACACGCTTTTGCCATTTTCATCCCATGGAGCAGCGCCTCGTATTCGGCTTCATTGTTGGAAGCTTGAGGAAAACTCATCCTCAGCACATATTTCAACTTGTCGCCTTGTGGTGATATCAGGACTACCCCTGCTCCTGCGCCTTGGATTCTTTTTGATCCGTCGAAGTACATTGTCCACACACTCGATAAATCTGGCAGCCCTGTGTTTTGTAACTCCAGCCACTCTGCTGTGAAATCTAGTAAAACTTGGGACTTGATCACCTTTCGCTTTTCATACGTGATGTCCAGGGGTGATAGCTCAATTCCCCATAAAAAGACACATCCTGTTGCTGAAGGATTGTTCAATATATTGGATAGTGGTGCTTCGTTGACCACTATGATTGGGTGGACCGCAAAATATTGCCACAGTTTTCGTGCTGTTGTGAATACGCTATATGCAAGTTTCTGATAGTGCGGGTACCTTTGCTTCGTCGGAGATAGTACCTCGCTGACAAAATATACTGGTCGTTGGACTCCATGAGCTTTTCCTTCTTCGCTTCTCTCGACTACTAATACTGTGCTTACTACTTGATGTGTTGCTGCAATATATAGTAGTAGTGGCTCCTTTTCTTTTGGTGCGACCAACACCGGTGGTGTGGAAAGCACTTTTTTTAGTTGTGCGAAGGCTGTGTCTGCTTCTTCTGTCCACTCAAATTTGTCGTCTGATTTTTTCATCAATGCATAGAAAGGGAGCGCTTTTTCTCCTAGTCTTGCAATGAATCGACTTAGTGCCGCGACGCGTCCTGCGAGCTTCTGTACATCATGCAGCTTTGTGGGCTTACCCATCATTAATATTGCTTGGATCTTCTCTGGATTTGCCTCTATTCTTCTTGCGGATACCAGGAATCCCAGGAGTTGTCCTGCAGATACCCCAAAAGAATATTTTGTCGGGTTAAGCTTGAGCTTGTACCTGTTTAAGTTGTCGAAGGTCTCTGCTAGATCACTGATTAGTGACTCTTCTTTTCTTATGGTAATGACCACGTTGTCGATGTAGACTTGAATGTTTCGTCCTATTTGACTTCCGAGGCAATTTTGCATCATCCTTTGGTAGGTTGCTCCTGCATTTTTTAGGCCGAAAGGCATGACTTGGTAGCAGAACACACCATAAGGTGTTATGAAAGCTGTTTTTTCCTCATCCTCTTTCTTCAACTTGATCTGGTTGTAGCCAGAGTATGCATCCAGGAAGGAAAGCCTTGCGCACCCTGCTGTTGAGTCAATTATCTGATCAATGCGAGGTAGAGGGAAGGGATCCTTTGGACAGTGCTTGTTGAGAGACGTATAGTCGACACACACTCTTTGCACATCTGTGTTTTTCTTGGGTACTATAACTGGATTAGATACCCAAGTCGATGTTTTGATTTCTCGGATGAACCCTGCATTTTTGAGTCTGTGTAGCTCGGATGCTATTGCTTTCCTTTTAGGTTCATCAAATCTTCTCAATGGTTGTTTGACTGGCTTTGCTTTGGGATCGATGTTTAGTACGTGCTCGACGAGTTCCCTGGGAACCCCTAGCATGTCTGAAGGACACCAGGCGAAGATTTCCCAGCACTCACGGAGGAACTCGACGAGCGCCCTTTCCTATGCGGGATCCAAGTTTACTGCTATAGAGGTAGTCTTGTTCGGGTCCGTGGGGTGGACCTAGATTTTTTCGAGTCTTGAGTTGCATCGAAAGCCTGGTCTGGCAGGGATCGCCCGACGTCGGGTAGTACGTTGTGGTCGGTTTCACCTTTCAGCCTTGCGTATTCTGCTATCATGCCGAAGGTTTGCGCCAACCTGTTGAATTCCTTGTCACAAGTGTTAAATACTTAGAAGCTGCCTTGAACTATGATTGTTCCTCTGGGCCCTGGAATTTTTAGCGTAAGATACGCATAATGGGGTACTGCCATGAACTTTGCAAATGCTGGACGCCCCAGTATTGCATGATATTGTGAAGGCCAATCCATGACTTCAAACTGTAGCTTCTCTTTGCGATAATTGCTGCTATTACCGAAGCAAACGTCGAGCTCTATTTTCCCGAGAGGGTAATTTGCGCTCCCCGGTACTATCCCGTGGAAAGAACAATCTGTTGGCTTTAGACTATCCAATGAGATGCACATTGCCCTTAGAGTTCTTGCGTATATTAAGTTTATGCCGCTTCCTGCATCCATGAATACTCTCCCGATGTCGTATCCCCCTATTTGCGCCTTTAGTACCATTGGAGCGTGCCCTGGCCCGGGAACTTTCCTCGGGTGGTCCGCTCTGCTAAATCTGACTGTTTGATTGGACCACTGCAAGTACTCTGTAGTAGCTGGTGGTGATGATATTGCCAAGTTGACCTGTCTAGATATGCTCTTCCTTTCTTTCTTTGACTTTGGTACTAGTTGAATCATTGCTGATATATATACCTTTGACTCCAGTTGCTTTGCAAGTCGCTGCATTTGATATCCTTGACTCATGCTTTTTCCTCCCTGTCATGTTCCCTGACTTGAATCCATGGCATGTTGCAACCTTAGGAAGGTTCTGCAATCTTTCATCTGGTGGTTGGAAACTCTTTTCCCGTCCAGGTACGCATAATGGATGCGACAAGGACCATATAGCATATCTTCTGCCGAGGGACCTGAGTACCTTGGTTTCTCCTTTCCCCTGTTATCTCTTGCTTGAAACTCTTTGCTTTCATAGCCTTCCTCGTTCCTTCCGTCGTATCCCGCGGCTATCTGATTTTGCCTTCCGTGGTTGTCGCTGTTCCAGTATCCTCGCCTTTGCCTGCTTGTTTTATCGACTTTCGGTGAACATCCCCTTTGTTGTTATACGCATCTTCTCCATCGGCGAATCTGGTAGCTATTTCCATTAGTTCTGAAACTGTTCTTGGCTTTATTCTCCCTATCTCTTCAACGAGGTCTAAGCGACAAAGTCCGGCTGAAAAGGCGTCTATTGCTCTTTTGTTGGAGACGTCCTCTGCAGTTTCATCTCTCCTCTGTACGCACGACTTAACTTCTTCCAAGGACGCTGGTCGTTTGTATGTTGAGCGGAAATTTCTTGCGAATTGACTCTCTAGTTCCCCCCAACTTCTGGTGGAATCATTCGGTAAAGTATTTAACCAGGACCGCGCTGCGCCGGTGAGGTGTAATTGCAAACTTTGCATTGCCGTTGCTCTTGTTCCCCCGAGTATTTGTACTGCTTGCAGGTAGTCTGACAACCATAGAGTTGGTTCTTGTGACCCATCATATTTTTCTTGATCATGTGGCAATTTGAATCCTTTGGGTACTCGCGTTTTGTGAACCCTGCGGGTAAAGCATAACGCGCCCATCTCTTTCTCGTTGTCCTCATAGTTTTCTTCCCTCCACGCATAACGCGAGTTGTTTACTCTTGCTTGTGCTATTATGTTCCTTGCATCCTCCTTCCTCTTTTGGCGTTTCTCGTCTTCTGAGAACTCGCTAGTTTCGTTCCGTGAAGATTTGCGCTTGACCTCTTCTTTTTGTTTTTCCCTACGGTGAGTCGAATTTTTCTCTGGAAAATTTCCCCTTAGCTTGTCTTCCACCAACCCGAGGCTTCGTATCGCGGCTTAATGCATGTGTTCTCGCGGGTCTCCAGGCTTTGGTTGCGTGGTTAGTAGGTAAGCCTGTGCTGCTACCAATGCTGCTTCTGGTGTTTCTTGTATGAATTCTTCTCCCTCCTCTGGTTGGCTCGCACTTGGGCTTTTTATATAGCTTTCTTCTACTGTCCCTGCTGTTGTCCTTCTACTGTGCTTCGGGTCTCGATGCCTCTCCATGCTAGACTCTGATGAATCGCTATATTCACCCCAATATCCTTCACTTGATGTGCTGTTGTAATCTGGGCTTCTCATAATCATATCTCTGTCCTGCCTTAACTTCTTTCTGCGCTGGTGTAGCGCGTATTGATATCCCATTAGAACTTCTCTTCTTGAATCTGCGGGTACATCAGTCCTGTGGTTGATAGCTGACATGATCATCCTCCACTCTCCGGTGGAAACATGGACTTTCTCCTTCTCTTTCTTGCCATTGCTCCTTAATTTGTCGACTTGCATGCCGACCTCCTCGTTGCCTGCATGATTGTTTTCTTCTTCTGCTGCTTCAGTGATGATGACGCATAACTGGTGTACGCTTCTGGAGACGCCGCTGCTTCCGCTAGCGAAATCCCTTGACTTGTCGCATGGCTTGTCCATTGCTGCTTCCACGATGAACTTTCGCCCAGTTTCATTGGGTTCCTCAAATTTTTCCTGCAGATTTTCTGTTGCTGCTAGGCTGACTGGCGAGTTTGCCTCGCTGGAAGAGCCTACAGATGATCCAGACTTGGCAACTATTTCAATTTTACTTGTCGACGGACCCAATTTCGCTGGATCCGAAGGACAAGTTGAACCCAAAGGTCCAACATAGAAGCTCAGACTTCCGAATGTCAACTCCATCTTTTTGTTTTCGTCGATTTCTGGACTGCTATTGGCTAAAAGCGAAGAAGCCATCGAATTCATGATTCCAACGCCCAGAGTCCCCACGGTCGGCGCCAATTGACGAGGGTTAACTTGACAAATGTCCTAGATGAAGGACTTAGGATCAGAGAGATAGGGTGTCGGATGAACTCAAAGGTAAAATCAGTCAAACAAGGTGGCTATTGAAAGTAAACGTGGGTGTAAACCTGGCTTGCTTTCAATCTGTCCCTCACCGTCCCCTCCTGGCCCCTATATATAGGTGGCCAGGTCTCAGGGATCGGGAGGGATCTGACACAGATTACAATATCGACATATGACATGAACTCGTATTTCGACTAGTATTACAATTGGGCCTAGCTTAACGGGCCTCAGGGGTAGCTAACTAACGGGCTCTATTATCTATACCCTTGTCACTTGGCACCTCTAGAACTCATACATTCTTATCTATGCGAGATGAATGGTGTGTTGACAAAAGGTGAAAAGAGATATTTCATGATATTGATTTGATGATGCGACTAGATTTTGCTATGTTGTTGTGAACTAAAGATGAAGCTTTAGACTACTTTAAAATTTATAAGGCCGAAGTTGAAAATCAACTAGAGAGAAAAATCAAGCGTCTTTGGTCGGATCGTGGTGGAGAGTATTTTCCTAAAATCTTTGACGAATTCTGTGAGGAACACGGTATTATTCATGAGAGGACGCCTCCTTACTCGCCCCAATCTAATGGGGTGTCCGAGATGAAAAACCGCACGCTGTCTGACTTGGTGAATTCCATGCTCGACACTACTGGTTTATCAAAGGCATGGTGGGGGGAGGCTTTGTTGACTGCATGTCATGTCCTGAATAGAGTTCCAAACAAGAATAAAGAGAAAACCCCTTATGAGGAGTGGGTTGGGAGAAAGCCATCACTTTCATATTTGTGCACTTCGGGATGCTTGGCGAAGGTCAACATTCCCATCCCAAAGAAACGTAAACTCAGACCAAAGACTGTGGATTGCATCTTTCCAGGTTATGCTCAGCGGAGCATTGGTTATAGATTTTTAGTAGTTAAATCCGAGGTGCCTGATATGCATGTTGACACTATAATGGAATCTCGTGATGCAACATTTTTTGAGAATATGTTTCCTATGAAAGATATGCATAGCACTGCTAGATTTTCTTCTGAGATAATTCCTGAATCTAGTACATCTGATGATTATTTTGAACAACCACATGAGAATGTTTTTGAGAACGTTCATGAGAAGGATGACAATGAAGCTCCAAAATGAGACGGACTCGATTCTTTCTAATGGAACATGGGAATTATCTGAGCGCCCCCATGGCTGTAAGCCTGTGGGCTGCAAGTGGGTGTTCGAGAAGAAGCTAAGGCCTGATGGTACTATTGAGAAGTACAAGGCGAGACTTGTAGCGAAAGACTACACACAGAGAGAAGGCGAAGATTACTTTGACACCTATTCACCTGTCGCTAGACTAACCACCATTCGAGTACTACTTTCCATGGCTGCTCTTATGGTCTTATCGTTCATCAAATGGACGTAAAGATAGCTTTCCTTAATGGAGAGTTGGAAGAGGAAATCTATATGGATCAGCCTGATGGATTTGTGGTAAAAGGTGAAGAGAGAAAGGTGTGCAAGTTGTTAAAATCTTTATATGGCCTGAAACAAGCACCTAAGCAATGGCATGAGAAGTTTGACAGAACTTTAACTTCTGTTGGCTTTGTCGTTAATGAGGCTGATAAGTGCGTTTACTATCGCCATGGTGGGGGCGAAGGTGTTATATTGTGTTTGTACGTTGATGATATTCTCATCTTTGGTACAAACATGAAAGTAATACTTGAGGTCAAGTCTTTCTTGTCAAAGAGCTTTGATATGAAAGATCTGGGAGAAGCTGATGTGATCCTGAACATCAAGCTGAATAAGAACGAGAGTGGGATTACTTTATCGCAATCCCACTATGTTGAGAAGATCTTGAGCCGGTTTGGCTTTATTGATGGCAAGTCTTCTCCAACACCTTATGATCCCAGTGTGATATTACGTAAGAACAAGAACGAACCAACAGATTAACTGAGATATTCTCAGATCATTGGTTCACTCATGTATTTAGCGAGCGCGACTAGACCTGATATCTCTTTTGCTGTGAGCAAGTTGAGTAGGTTCATGTCAAACCCAGGTATTGATCATTCGCATGCACTTGAAAGGGTCATGCGCTATCTATGCGGTACAATGAGTTACAGGATTCACTATTCAGGGCACCCTGCTGTGCTTGAAGGATATAGTGACGCAAATTGGATCTCTGATGTAGATGATATCAAAGCCACTAGTGGGTATGTGTTTACCTTTGGAGGTGGCGCCGTATCATGGAGATCATGTAGGCAAACCATATTGACGAGGTCAACTATGGAAGCAGAACTTACTGCTTTAGATACAGCCATTGTAGAGTCAGAATGGCTGCGTGAGCTCTTGATGGACTTGCCGGTGGTTGAAAAACCTGTACCGGCCATCCTCTTGAATTGTGACAACCAAACAGTTATTATCAAAGTGAACAATTCTAAGGATAACGCGAAGTCATCAAGACACGTTAAAAGATGTTTGAAGTCTGTCAGGAAATTGCGAAACTCCTGAGTAATAACTATTACGTATATTCAAACAGACAAAAACCTGGCAGATCCCTTTACAAAGGGACTATCACGCTATGTGATAGATAGTGCATCGAGGGAGATGGGTTTGAGACCCATAGATGTTATGCCATAGTGGTAACCCAACCTTTGTGATCGGAGATCCCGTGAATTAGGACCTGGGAAAACAAGCTAGTGGTTTAACTGAGGAGAGTATTCTGTAACCCTCTCTATGTGAAGATGCAAAACTCTCAAAATCTGTAAGGCAGGTTGGCAACATGCCTTAATATGTTTCTGTTGGCTATGATTAGCAAAGATGCCGTCCTACAGAGCATTCTTGAAAGAACACACCTATATGAGTTCGACTGTTAAACGTCGCAGTCTATGAGATTTGGGTGATCTCTAGTAAACTCATGAAGAGACCATGGAGTACGACGCATATGCTCCAACCCGCGGGGTAGGCTACTGGCAGACATGTACTGGTTATGACTTTGAGTGAAATCTTGACGCACCAAACTTGCAATTCAAGGCGTAGTCCATTGTTCAAGTTGCTGATAGACGTAGCTTAAGGTTCTAGGCGGAAGTTCAACTTAACAGTCTCTGCTGAAACACTCGTATATAAACAAGTAGTGAGGTTTGGCAAATCTCTTAATGGGCATTTGAGATCTGGTGGGGGATTGTTGAAATATTGGGCCCAAAGTTAGTGGCCCATATTAGATTTCAGAAATTTCTAAGAAATCTCTAAGCCCATGTGTGTGAGCCCATGAGACATGCATCCCAAGTTGTTGGCTGCACAAAGGCAAGAGGTGAGAGCTAAGTTTAGTCCCACATTGAAAGTTGAGAGAGATGTAGACCAACATATAAGGTGGGGTGTTGCACCACTTGGTAAGTGAGTGAGAAGAGAAGTGCCACACGCGTGCTCCTCCTCCTCCTCGCTCGCTCGCCTCGTCTCGACTCGTCACGACGCGCGCGCGCCGCAGTTTGCGGAACTGAGCCTCGGAGCCGAGCTTATCTTTTTGCTGCACAGGAAAACCAAACGTTTGACCGAGTCCTTGACGGACGCGTCACAGCTAGCCGGTTTAGGTCGCTCCCGGATCGTGGGCTGCTGTAACCGACTTGGGCGTGCGACGTGGGCGTGGCCCACTTGCCTAGGGTTTCTCCGCTGCGCCTCCTATATAAACTCTTGCCCGGCTACCGCCGCACACACCTAAAACCGATCTAGGGTTTTTGCCACCTCTCGCTGCTTGCGCCGCCTCCGTAGTCTACCTTATCCTGAGCGCCGGCGTGCACCGGCGAACGGGAGAGCAGCTCTCTGGAACCACTCGCATTTGCGATCTTGTACGGGAGAGGGCAAATTAGGTTTTTGGGAAGCGCTCTGTGCGACTGCTCGAGTTCTTCATCACGGGTCATCTTCCTTCCAAGTCGGGCGGTGCAGCCTACCACCGTATTCATCACTGTCTGCTTCGACCCGTCTTCTCCAACATTGTCATCAACAACGTTACTGCAACGACTACATCTGCAAACGAGCGGTACGTGCGGTCTACTGCTGTTTGTCTGTTCGTCATGTTCTGCGAGTACATGTTTCGCTGCTACCTGTTTCTGTTCATCTTGCTGTTCAATGCATCTAGTATGTTCGAGTTACATGTGGTAGTAGATGGTATTGTCATGTTTAATATTCTGGAATTAACTATGGAAATTGTGCCTAATTTTCCAACAGGTTGTACCAAATCCGGAGGGTCTGAATCAATGCATCCGTTACTGTCTGCAGATTCCTGAGGGTTCAGATAACCCCTGAGCTCGGGAAAGGTCGGAGTGTCTGATTTTCTATCTAGCACAATAATTACCAAATATTACTAACCACTAAACATGAAATTACAATAAGTAGATTTTTGGTGTGGTATATAGTTATAATACCAAATAACATGTCAGGAAGGACATGCTATTTGTCAACTACTACTGAATATGGGACTTAATTAGTACTAGCCAGGGTTTTGTAGAAAAAATAGTACTAGCTAGGAAGCATATATATCTAAAAATACTCGGAGTGTCAAACAGGCGCAAAGTGCATAAAGATATCATCTGCAGTGGACCTAGCGAAGCAGAATTTGATAACTAAGCCAATATTCAAATCAAATTGGAAAGCAAACGAGTTCCAAGCCTCCCTCTGCAGTACAAATATGCCTTTCGTATCTTGATACCATTCTAATTTCATTAGTCCAAATGGTGGCCAATTGACAAGGGTATAGCTGATAGAGCCCGCTAGTTGAGTACCCCTGAGGCCCGTTTAGCTAGGCCCAATTGTAATAATAGTCAAGATACGAGTTCTTACCGTATGTCGATATTGTAATCTGTATCGGACCCTACCCGATCCTCGAGACCTGGCCACCTATATATAGGGGCTAGGAGGGGACGGTGTAGGGCAGATTGAAAGCAAGCAAGGTTCAACACCCAAGTTTACTTTCGATATACACCTATTTCGACTAACTTTACCTTTGAGTTCATCCGACGCCCTATCTCCCCGATCCTAAGTCCTTCATTTAGGACATTTGTCGAGTTAACCCTCATCAATTGGCGCCGACCGTGGGGACTCTGGGCATTGGGATCATGAATTCAACGGCTTTTTCGCTTTTAACCAGCAGCAGTGCAGGAACCAACGAAAATCAAGAGACAGAGCTGACGATCGGAAGTCTAAGCATCCTAATCGGACCCTCGGGTTCGACTCGCCTCTCAGATCCGATGAAGCCAGATCCGTCGGCGAGTGATCCCGAGACAGTAGCAATGATGGAATCATCTGAAGGCTCTTCCAGTGAGGTAAACTCACCGGTCAGCTTAGGAGAAGCACAAATCGCAGAAGTCGACGAAATCCAGGAAAAACTCGACACGGAAGCAAAAGCGTTTGAAATGCACAATAGTACAAGGGACTTCATTGCTGAAAGTAGTGGCGTCTCCAAAAGAGTACACCAGTTATGCGTAATTATCACTGAAGCAGAAGAAGAAAACAATAACGAGGGGAACGAAGGAATCGACAGGCAAGTCGACAAGATAAAGGAGCACAACAAAAAGGAGAAGGAGAAAATTCACGTCTCAGCCGGAGAGTGGAGGATCATCATGTCAGTTGTCAATCATGGCACAGAAGTACCCGAAGGATCAAGAAGAGAAGTCCTAATGGGATATCAGTATGCATTACACCAGCACAAAAAGAAACTGAGGGAGGAAAGAGACATGTTGGCGAGAAGTCAAGATAATAATAGAATGACAAGGGAAGAGTATTGGGATGACTATAGTGATGATTCAGAGTATAGTAGGGAAAGGCGTGGAGACCCAAAACACAACAGAGGAACAATGGCGCGGAGTAGAGAGGAAAGGTACTCGAGAAGTATTACTCCACAGCCAGAGAAGGAGGAAGAAGACTTCGTGCAAGAAACACCGGAAGCAGCGCTGATAGCAGCACATGCATACCTACTAACCACGCGGCCAGAACCCGGAGATCCGTGGGAAGACATGCACCAAGCCGCAATACGAAGCCTCGGGATATTGGAAGACAAGATCAGGGGAAAAGGTCCAGAAGCGAAGTCGACAAGTTACAAGGAGAGGCAAAAAGAGAAGTTCAAGCACAAAATCACACGAAACAAATCTAGCGAGTCATCAGAAGAAGAAAGGCGACAAAAAAGGAAGGAGGACGCAAGAAATATAATAGCACAGGCTTGAGTAAATAAATCACGCCACGCCTGGAGAGAAGAAAATTATGAGGACGACAAAAAAGAGATGGGCGCGTTGTGCTTTACCCGCAGGGTTCGCAAAACGCAGGTACCCAAAGGATTCAAGTTACCTCACGACCAGCAAAAATATGATGGGTCGCAAGAACCTACCTTATGGTTGGCAGATTACCTGCAGGCAGTACAGATATTAGGGGGAACAAAAGCGACAGCAATGCAAAGTCTGCAATTATACCTCACCGGCGCAGCATGGTCCTGGTTAAACACCCTACACAATGAATCCATCGGAAGTTGGGGAGAACTCGAAAAACAATTCATAAAAGATTTCCGCTCAACATATAAGCGCCCAACGTCACTGGAGGAAGTCAAGGCATGTGTGCAGAGGAAAGGCGAAACTCTACGTTCTTATATACAACGATGGAGTGTAATGAAAAACTCAGCAGAGGACGTCTCCGATGAAAGAGCAATAGACGCTTTTTCGGCTGGCCTTCGTCTCTCAGACCTCGTGGAAGAGATAGGAAGAACAAGGCCAACAACAGTAGCTGAGTTAATGGAAGAAGCCAACAGATTCGCTGATGGAGAGGACGCATATAACAACAAAAGAGGACATTCACCAGAAGTCGACAAAACAAGTAGACAGAGGAGACGACACCGCAGCAGGGATAACCAAGGAAGGCGAAATCAGGTAGCCGCGAGATACGAAGCAAGGGAAGAGGAAGGTTATGAAAATAGGAAGTTTCAAGCGAAAGGAGCAGAAAAACCAAGATACTCCGGTCCCTCGGCCGAAGACATGCTATATGGACCTTGTCGAATCCACTACGCGTATCTTGATGGAAAGAGAGTTTCAAACCACCAGATGAAGGATTGTAGAACTTTCCTGAGGTTACAAAGCGCCATGGGTTCAAGTCAAGGGGGTTGGCAAGGAGAAAAATACACAAGTCAAGGATATCAAGTACAAAGGCTAGCAAGGCACTTAGAGTCGAAAGTTTACATATCAGCAATGATTCAACCGGTGCCCAAGTCAAAGAAATAGCGAAAGAATATATCCAGGCAGGTAAACCTAGCAATATCATCGCCAACAGCCACTACGGAGTACTTACGATGGTCAGATCAGCCAATCAAGTTCAGCAGGGCTTCATCCTCGTTTGCCATCATTGTCGCGTATGACAATTCCTCCCTTGGGGACTTCGAACGTCTTATGCTTTGGTGGCGGCATGTTGGTCTTATGGCGAGGAGCAGCAGTGGTTTGTTGGTATCCGTAAGCTGGGTAATTCTTGCGGGGTGGCGATGGATTTCTCTGTGGGCCTTTGCCATTTGGTTTGTCATCGGAGGATATTGGGATGGCGTGCCTCTGATTGTGAGCTTCTCTTCTTCGGATCTCTGAGGATCCGGTATGAGATTCGTTGTCAGGACGTGCGCCATAGTTGCCAGCCCCCTGAGCTTTAGAGGCAGTACTGGACCTGCATAGCGCAGGATCAGATTCGAGCCGCCGTGACGACGTAGCCTTCTCCTGCTGCACTAATGCTTTGGTCATCAGTTTAACCGCCGTCTCTAGGGCTGCTGGGCTCTTGTTATGTTCCAATAGCTCCTTTGCAGCCACGATGTTCTCGATGGGCGTAGCCCTAACTTCATCGCGGTTTTTGTCCACGTATGGCGGATTCTTGATGTACATCTTGGCCAGAGTTTCCGCTGTTGGTACGGTGAACTCAAGGTTTCGTACCAGCTGCGGGTCGCCTCCCTCGTTGATCTGGTTCTGGATGAGAGTAACATACTTCTCCTCCATGTTCCTTGCGCGCTTCAGCGTGTCCTGAGCTTTAGCAATGTCGTCATCAACCTGCTTGCCCATCTTCTCGACTCGCTTTGCTTCCTTGAGGAGTGCTCGCCTTTTCTTCTCGAGATCGTTCACATCTCTGACATAGTCAGGGGTGATTGGATCTACTAGAGTTCCGTAGACGACCTTATCCAGCGGGGTCGTGAAGTCTTCTTGGTGCTGGTCCTCGGGGATGGCGGGTAGCGGCCTGGGTCCGCCATGAATCTCGGGAAGTTGCTCCGCGGCGGGATCAGCGGCTGGTGGCGGGTTACCCTGCTCATTGCCGGCATCTCCGTCGTGGACTGCCTGAGATGGCGGATCACCGGTTGTCTGCCCGGCATCATCTCCTTTGCTGGTAACAAACACCTGCTTGGCCGCTGCTTGTTGCTCTTCAAGTGCCTGCTGCGCCAATTCCGCCTCGAGTTTCCTCATGGCGGCATCGTAATGGTCAGAATCATAGCCTTTGCTGTCCCAGTCATCCGATTCACCACTTTCGTTAAGTGCCTCTAGGATGGATTCACCTGGGCTATCTTCTCCATTGGAGGTAGATCCCGAAGTGATACCTGCTAACGCAACAAGGCAGTACCGCGGCATCTCTAACGCCAGATTGCTCATGGTGGATTCACTGCGGTCTTCCACCACTTCCTCTACCTCTAGGGCGGGCTGGGTGGGATTATTTTTCAGATCCGATCTGGGCATCTTGGAAAGTTCCAGATCAGATGAGTCATCCTCCGTATCCAGCTCGAAAGCGGTCCATTTGGGGATTTCGGCCATACCAATCCGCCGGAAATTGGTTTCCGTAGCGGGGGTAGGGTTTGTCTCTCCAATGAAGATATGGATATCTCCAATCGGGATGACGGTGAATCGAGCAGGGTCTTCTCTAGCCGGCACCCAGAGGTTATCCGCTGGGACGATGGGGAAGCCGGAATCGTAGAGGACGCGCCCGATGGCGACGGTGTTGCCGATGCCTGCAAAGGCGGATCCCGCCTGGATCCGCGCTCCAGACGCGCTTTGCCCCATGGTGGGCGCCAACTGTCATGGTTTCGTCAACAGATCTGCCATAGAGGTAGGGGTATGGCGGTTTGTGGAAGGGGGTGAACACGGAGGAGCGATCCAGGACGGTGGTAGCACGAGTTTACCCAGCTTCAGATCCCGCGACAGTGGCGAGATCCTACGTGCTGCTATAATTCACTATAAGGCAACAAGTGCTCGGTTACAATGATGAGGTTGGCTGTTTCGCTATGCGATTGGCCGTAAGATTGGTCTGATGCCTCAAGGGCTGCTCCACGCCGGGCTTATAAAGGCGCCTGGCGTGGGCTACACGTTGGTACCGGAGCGGATACAACTTGGAGTCCTAGACTAAGTCCTACACGTGCGCTACAAGGTCACCCGCCATGGGCTGTCTTCCGGATCCGCCATAGGCTCGCCGCTAGTAGCCCGCCATGGACTTGTCTCCGGATCCGCCATAAGCGCCTGCGTCCAGTACCGTCATGCCAACTTCAGCAACTGGGCCGCCCGGTATGGCGAATCCGCCATACCACCCCTGATGGGCCACCCTGGCTTGCTGATTTAGAACTACGTCGCTGGTATACCTATTTGGTATATCCCCAACATAGACCACCCAAGGAAAGTTCCTAGGCCGGGCCACTCGCCAATGGTGTTAAAAGCGCAAATAGGAGGGTACGACATTGGGAGAGTGTTCATGGACGCAGGAAGTGGCATAAACCTAATATATGCTAGAACCCTGAAGGCAATGTTTTCTTCGCTGTCAAGCCTGAAGCCAACAGATTGTTCTTTCCATGGAATAGTACTAGGAGCCACAAATTACCCTATGGGGAAAATAGAACTCGATGTCTGCTTCGGCAGTAGCAGCAACTATCGTAGGGAGAAATTGGAATTTAAAGTTATGGACTGGCCCTCACAGTACCACGCAATTCTAGGGCGCCCAGCATTTGCAAAGTTCAAGGCAGTACCTCACTACGCGTATCTAACGCTAAAAATTCTAGGACCCAAAGGAACAATTACAGTACAAGGGAGCTTCGAAGTAGCCAACACTTGCGACAAAGAATTCAATAGAATGGCGCAAACTTTTCGCATGACAGCAGAATATGAGAGGCTGAAAGGAGAAACAGATCATAATGTGCTACCAGACGTTGGACGATCCCTGCCAGATCAGGCTTTCGACACAACTCAGGACTCAAAGAAAATCCAGGTCCACCCTACGGACCCAAACGAGACAACATCGATTGCAGTAAACCTGTATCCTGCATAGGAAAGCGCGCTCGTCGAGTTCCTCCGTGAGCGCTGGGAAATCTTTGCCTGGTGTCCTTCAGACATGCCAGGGGTTCCCAGGGAACTCGTCGAGCATGCACTAAATGTAGATCCTAAAGCAAAGCCAGTCAAGCAACCATTGCGACGATTTGATGAACCCAAGAGGAAAGCGATAGCATCAGAGTTGCACAGGCTAGAAAACGCCGGATTTATCAGAGAAATAAAAACTTCGAGTTGGATATCCAATCCAGTCATCGTACCCAAGAAAAATACAGACGTACAAAGAGTGTGTGTCGATTACACATCTCTCAATAAGCACTGTCCAAAGGATCCCTTCCCTCTACCCCGCATTGATCAGATAATTGATTCAACAGCAGGATGTGCAAGGCTTTCCTTTCTGGATGCATATTCTGGTTATAACCAGATCAAGTTGAAAAAAGAAGATGAAGAAAAGACAGCTTTCATTACACCATATGGGGTGTTCTGCTACCAAGTGATGCCTTTTGGACTAAAAAATGCAGGAGCAACTTATCAACGGATGATGCAAAGCTGCCTTGGGAGCCAAATAGGACGCAACATCCAAGTCTATATTGACGATGTAGTCATTACAACAAGAAAGGAGGAATCCCTAATCAGCGACTTAGCAGAAACCTTCGACAACCTAAGCAGGTACAAGCTTAAGCTTAACCCGACAAAGTGTTCCTTCGGCGTATCGGCGGGACAACTTTTAGCGTTCCTGGTGTCAGCACGGGGAATAGAGGCAAACCCAGAGAAGATCCAAGCAATTTTAACAATGGGGAAGCCCACGAAACTACACGAAGTACAGAAACTTGCAGGACGCGTCGCGGCACTAAGTCGTTTCGTTGCTCGATTGGGAGAGAAAGCACTCCCTTTCTACGCACTCATGAAGAAATCAGATGATAAATTTGAATGGACAGAAGAAGCAGACGCAGCTTTCGCGCAGCTGAAAAAAGTGCTTTCCACGCCACCAGTGTTGGTCGCACCAAAAGAAAAAGAGCCATTGCTACTCTACATCGCCGCAACTCATCAGGTGGTGAGTACAGTACTGGTAGTTGAAAGAAGTGAAGAGGGCAAAGCCCACGGCGTCCAGAGACCGGTATATTTCATCAGTGAAGTACTTTCCCCGACAAAACAGAGGTACCCGCACTATCAAAAACTCGCATATAGTGTCTTTACAACAGCACGAAAATTGCGATAGTACTTTGCGGTGCACCCAATCATAGTGGTCAATGAAGCGCCACTATCGAACATATTGAACAATCCTTCAGCAACAGGACATGTCTCTTTATGGGGAATCGAGTTATCTCCCATGGACATCACGTACGAAAAAAGAAAGGCGATCAAGTCACAAATCTTGCCAGATTTCACAGCAGAGTGGTTGGAGTTGCAAAGCACGGGACCGCCAGATTTATCGAGTGTCTGGACAATGTACTTCAACGGTTCTAAGAGAGTCCAAGGCGCAGGCGCAGGAGTAGTCTTGATATCACCACATGGTGACAAACTGAAGTATGTTTTAAGGATGAGTTTTCCGCAGGCCTCTAATAATGAAGCAGAATACGAGGCTTTACTACATGGAATGAAGATGGCCAAGGCATGTGGAGCAACTCGTCTAAAAATATTCGGAGATTCAAACCTCGTCGTCCAACAAGTTATGAACATATGTGACACAATTAATGACAACATGATGGCCTACAAGAACTTATATCACTATCTCGAAGGAACATTCGATGGGTGCAAAGTCTCGCACGTCAGCAGAAATAGCAATGAAGAAGCTGACAATTTGGCGAATATCGGGTCACAGTGCCTGCCCGTGCCATCTGGAGTCTTCTGGGAAGAAATAGTGGAAAGATCGATAAAAAGCGTCAAAAGTTTGACTACTGCAGCAGGCTCGGGGGCTGGTGCGAAAAGTGACGAGAGTGCACCAGAACCCGAAGAAGTCATGATGATAGAAGAAGCCTAGATGCAGCCATATCTCGCATACATGGTAAATAAGCAGTTGCCAGAAGATGCAGTGGAAGCCAAAAGAATAACTCGACGATCGAAAGCATTTGTCGTGTTGCAGGGGAAATTATACAAGAAGAGCATAACTGGCGTTTTGCAGCATTGCCTAATGCCTCAAGAAGGGCAAGTAATATTAAAACATATACACGCCGGAGTATGTGGCCATCATGCTAGCAGCAGGGCAATCGCTGCAAAAGCGTTCCGAGCAGGATTCTATTGGCTAACAGCCATTGAAGACGCGAAAGATATAGTTCGGAAGTGTGAAGCATGTCAAAGATTCACATCTCGACCACACGCGCCAGCAGCAGAGTTACAGCCAATACCATTGTCCTGGCCCTTTGCATAGTGGGGCCTCGATATGGTAGGGAAGTTGCACAAATCCTGGCCAGGAGGGCATGTTTACATGCTAGTGGCAGTCGACAAATTAACCAAGTGGGTGGAAGCGGCCCCGGTAACAACTCAAGATTCGACAGCAGCAATCAATTTCATTAAGTCAATAGTGTTTCGCTTTGGTGTACCGTACAACATCATCACGGACAACGGGACAAACTTCACTTCAAAGGAATTCAAGAGTTACAGCGAAGGTTTGGGAATCAAGCTCAAATTCGCATCTGTAGCACACCCAAAGGCAAACGGGCAAGTCGAAAAAGTCAATGGCCTAATATGCAATGGGATAAAAAAGAGGCTCTTAGCACCTCTCGAGAAAGCCAAGAGCGCTTGGGTAGATGAACTGCCCTCCGTTCTTTGGAGTTTAAGAACAACGCCTAAGACAGCTACTCAAGAAACTCCCTTCTTCCTGGTCCACGACGTAGAAGCCGTGCTTCCAGTCGAAGTTACACATGAAGCTCCAAGAGTGACGGCATACGACGAAGCAACATCAACAGAAGCGTTACAAGACGACGTCGATGCACTGGATGAAGCAAGAGATAAAGCACTGGAAAGAGCCACGCAGTATCAACAGAGCCTGCGGAACTACCATAGTAGTCGAGTTTGACCGCGATCCTTTGTGGTGGGAGATTTAGTCTTACGACTCAGGCAGGACAGCCACGGCAAGTTAGAGTCCCCTTGGGTGGGACCTTACATCGTCATAGAAGTAATACCAGGAGAAGCTTATCGACTACAAGACAAGAAAATAGGAAAAGACGAAAGCAACCCATGGAATGCGGAGCAGCTATGACGTTTCTATGCATAGAAGAAGTCTAGTAACATCAGTAACTTCGAGTTGACCCTCCGAACCCAGAACATGAGGCCATAGGTCGGGTTCCTTGGGTTAACTCGACAAATTGTACAAATATTTTACTTTTCCACTCGGGGGCTTCAACCCTCGGGTCGTACGAAAGAAGGTTTATCACAATATGGAGATCTTTAAAGATATACTACTAGGTTGTGCAACAACCTGATATTCTTCAAGCAATATAATTGGTTCAAAAGAACCCGATAATATATAAAGCATGCCTCGGAACAACGATTTGTTCCCATGGTCTATTAAAAGCATCGAAACCAAGTACGGTTATTTATTACAGATAGCACAGCAACAAGGCAAGTCAAAAAGGAGATTACATAAGAAGATTCTAGTGAAAGTGTACTTCAGCCTCGTACTCCTTCTGGCATTGAGTACCGTCGTAGATCTTCACGTCAAACTTAGACGTGCCCACGTGAAAGTCAAAGGTCATGAAGAAGCCTCGCTGGATGTCGTGATCATCCACAAACTGTGACCAGCCGCCCTTGAAGTATTGTTCGCCAGTGTCGTCATACCAGACTTCCACCTCGTAGGGAGTTCCTCCCCCAGAATGATCATGAAGAATTGCTTCACGCAACTCACGCCCATCCATGAACTTGGTGAACTTTAGCGGCAGCCGTTGGATTTCACGGCACTATGCGCCGGCAATACAGAAAAAGGAGTATATCCTCGGTTGAGGAGAAGAAGTGTTACCAGGAGGTGCGCTTGGACCTGGGATAGCGCAAGGCACCTTTAGTTTATTCTTACTGCCGACCGGGCGGCCGGGACGCCGCTTCATTGGAGCGGACGACGAAGATCCTACAGCAGCTGGTGCTGTCTTATTCTTGCTGCCACGAGGGCGGCCGTGACCCCATGGTACCGTCAGGGAGCCAAGGTTCAGACGGGACCCATCTGCATCAGCCATGGAGACAAGTGGGCAGAAAAGAAACCCTAGATGAAGAAGATGATGATGCGCCGGAGGAGGAATCTGTTTAGGGTTTTTACCCTCGCCAAAGTATGCTTTATTTATCAGCACATATTAACGGGCCTCCGCAAAAACAAGGCCCATAAAATATTTACAAAGGAGTTAAATTCTGCATATAGCAGACGATAATAACAAAGTAAAAAAGAATGTATCACAGAAAGTACGGGAAACCTTGCCTTGGGCTCGGGGGCTTACAACAGGAAGAAGAAGAAGGAATACAGGAAGTCAATTTGAGCCTATGATTGACTACAAGTATCCAACCATAGCCTCGGGGGCTACTCCCATCGGGAGCGCTGAGCGCGCACCCGATAGAAAATAAAAGAATCAGCAATAAAGATGAAGAAAGCTACGATGGATACAGTGCGAGCCGCTCAACATTTCGACAACCATGAAACTTCGACTACATAGTCGACAAAATATAGAGCGACTACTCCCATCGGGAGTTACTCGTGAGAAGTTAATATAATTCGAAATTCTTTGATATTCCATCAGTCAAACGAGACTGTGACATGTCATTCTCGAGTTACGTTATCGCAACGAAACTCGAATGCCGTGATTTATCACGAAGGTAAGACCTCGGGATCCGTCCTGTGTGGCCTGGTATACGCACATGGATGCGCTCTGCTGGTATGTATCCATGTCTACGACGTGAAGAAAATCCTGGTGGACACACTGGGTACCCTGAGAACCACTGGGACTCATTCTTTGTAAGTCCTAAATGCGGCAAAAGAATGGGTTTGACCATTATCCTGAATTCAAGTCCAGGGGGATTGAATTTGAAGTAGGTGGCAAGTATCTGTTCCGGCAGTTAACTAACCTCTTGATCCGTCAGAGTTGTCAGGCTTGTTCATCAAAACCCCTTGCGAGATATTATCATAAGTCAAAAGACCAAGTCGAAGATTTGAAGATATCGAAGAACTGATCAAGTCAAAGATTTAAAGATTAGAGATTCAACCCAAATCTACAACTCTGGTAGAATCTCAGGGGCTACTGACAAGGGTATAGCTAATAGAGCCCGCTAGTTGAGTACCCCTGAGGCCCGTTTAGCTAGGCCCAATTGTAATAATAGTCGAGATATGAGTTCTTACCGTATGTCAATATTATAATCTATATCGGACCCTACCCGATCCTCGAGACCTGGCCACCTATATATAGGGGCCAGGAGGGGACGGTGTAGGGCAGATTGAAAGCAAGCAAGGTTCAACACCCAAGTTTACTTTCGATATACACCTATTTCGACTAACTTTACCTTCGAGTTCATCCGACGCCCTATCTCCCCGATCCTAAGTCCTTCATTTAGGACATTTGTCGAGTTAACCCTCGTCACCAATACTACCAGATTTTTCTTGAGGAGGGGATGCCTAGCTCTACCATAAAGGCACTGCTAAGCTTTTGTCAATTTAATAAAAATTATATTGGTGTCAAGTACTGCATATGACTAGCTAGACGTTGTATAGACAAAAAGATATATGTCAAAATAAACTAAATTTATACTTCTCTACTTACAAAAAGAAATATGGCGGCACAATTCTGTGGAGCGGTGGCACCCACACCGGCCTCGACGACAGCGGGGATCCCATCGGTGGACTTCTTCTGCAGAGTGTGGCAGTGGTCTGGGCCCGATCTGGGCCTAGAAGGGCCTGGGCGGGCCTCAGCCATGTGTTGCCTTCTGCATCGTGGTTCACCTTGTGGTGGTTCGTGGTGTTGTTCTAAGGCATGAGGGTACCTAGGACTGCGGCCCTGGCTTGGCGGTGGTGGCCTTCTCCTCCGCCGGAGTTGGTCGACAGACTAGTTGCGGTTGCTCCCGCATCTACTACAGGCTGCGAGTTGAGGGGGCAAGGCTGCCAGTGAAAATCGTGCCCTGATCTCGATCTCAGTGGGCGATGGCAGCGTCCTCGGCTTCGTTACCTTGTTGAAGGCATCGTATGTGCAGCATTTGTCTACTCACTCATGCTATTCCAGGGGAAACCCTAGATTTGGCTTCACCGGATCGGGGACGATGCTTTGGCGTCGCTTACCTTTTGAGGGCATCGTTTTTGGATCACAG
Source organism: Dactylis glomerata (assembly GCA_007115705.1). Lineage (NCBI taxonomy): Eukaryota > Viridiplantae > Streptophyta > Magnoliopsida > Poales > Poaceae > Dactylis > Dactylis glomerata. The sequence continues at coordinate 194,469 of QXEO01000160.1, read as the reverse complement.
CTGGTTGGTGGTGGCAAGGGGCGGAGTGGTGTTCATCAACCGCGTAGCTGCCGACGAGTCTTAGAGGCATGGCGCAAAGGGGTCTCGATGAAGGACACGACTTGATGGGCTCGCACAGGTTGGAGGCATCGTCTGGTACCATGGTGGCATCGACGGTAGGCCCAGTGAGAGATTTCGCTTCAGTCTAACGCCTTGGAGATAGCTGGCCGATAGAGGTGGTGGTGAACATTGGAGCTTGTGCACAAGGCGCTTCATTTATATGTTACCAGGTAGTCGGCGATGGCGGTGGTCGGGGCACAAGGCCCCATCTATTCTTCTAGCTTTATACTAATGTGGTGGTGACAAGGGTATATGTAATAGAGCCCGTCAGTTAAGTACCCCTAAGGCCCGTTAAGCTAGGCCCAATTGTAATACTAGTTGAATGCCCGTGCGTTGCCACGGACTCTCTTTTTTCCATGCAGCACATGTCATTATAATTCATGGTGAACATTCATGTTTGTAAATAAAATAACAACATAATATTTAAAAAGCATGAAGATTTCACTATGCTTTGAAGTGTATTTACGGTATAGTTTGACCGATAAAGTACCTCGAGTCACCAAGGTCTTTCATTCAGATCTAACAATAAATTTGATGAACTTATATCTACTCCTTGACATGCTTAAATATTGTCGAAAAATTCCAGGGATGCCGTCTTCAACTCCATTGGCATGTACTTCCTCCTAACCATCCTGCTCGAGCAATATTTGTCGTTATCATGAACATTTTATTTGAAAATGATCAAAATATGCAACATAGGAGTGAAAATTATTGTACACCGTAAATATAAATAATATAAGTGAAAGTCGTTGTACGGGGGTTATAAGGTAGAAGGTTACAATTTGGATCAATATATTTCTGGAGTGTTAGACATGTCATCATCCAATAGTTTATAGGCCAAATGCAGTTGGTCCACTTGATACAGATCTTGTACTCCCTCCGACCCATAATACCATTCGCTAATATAGATGTATCTAGACACATTTTAGTGGTAGATACATCCGTGTTAGCGAAGAGTAATATGGGTCGGAGAGAGTAACTAATAATTATACCCTCTTTAGCATTTTGTACTTACTGAAGAATTTTTGAAAGTTATTGTCAATTTTCCCGGAAACTTCTCCAACAGCAGCCTTTTCTTGCGTTCCACCTTTCAATTGTTCTAAGGTATTAGGTATGTGCATCAAGAAAGGTGGTGAAACCATGATGAATACGTACTTATTGCTGACGTATGCAGCTAAGACATAATAAAATGGAGGTAGAAATCACAATACTATTATCTGTTATGTTCCCTAATATACCATTTCAGTAATTTATACATCCGAGATCATATACTTAAAGCATTTAATCCAAAATATTAAAATGCTTGTATAATTTTGAATAAAATACTTTCGAAATCAATTCAATTTACACCTTCTACAAGTTCTTTTGTGCCTTTTTTTGGAGATGGAGTCCATGCTGATGATCTGCATTATACTTATACCTGATGGGAAGATTAAGAAATGGCTCCATATTTAGCCCATCATTCTTGAACACCATTGACTTGTTTGAGGAGAGTTGCAAGGTCACAACGTACCTCCATCCGTTGCCTTGTCCGTCATGAAGAACGTACGTGGCATTTTCTGCTCGACAAAGTCACCCCGGCGCGATGGTGGGGCAGTGCATGCGGAGTAGCAAGCTCTCTGCGATGTTGTTCACCTGCAGGTAGGCTAGGCCCTTGCCGAGGCCTGAGGCATATCCTCAGCCTAGTGCCGAATACGATGACCTTCATTACTTTAGTTGACAGTCTCGCTTTTGGAAGGCGAACTCCACAAGGTCGCCGGGTTAAAAGAAATAATTCCATATCTATTATTGGAATCACCATTCATACATGGAAATTGGTTTAGGACTACATATATCAAAATCTTTCTTAAAAATATACTGTAACAAATATTATATTTCCGCTCATGGATCGGCAAGTACTCCATTGTCAGCGGCTATCAACTAACATTATAACTCCTTCTAGTGTGCTGCCTTTTTTTTGCAGATGAGTGATCTGCCTTCTAATATACAAGAAAAGAGGTATAAAAAGATCACAAATCTCCAGAAAATACAGATTGCAAAGAACGGTTTCGATATTCAGCGGTACTCATAGATAACGAAAACAATGCACGTGAAACCAATTCAGGTCTTTGCATACTTCAGTATACATGCTAGTACATCTAAGATACCTCGAAAACTCACTTTAGAGCTCGAGCGACACATAGCCCGATATCCTGGCCACCCCATCGCCATCGTGATTACCAAGAACTGTGTATGCCCCTAACGTATCCAACCAGGCCATTTGTGTATATTAATGTATCTATTCATTTTGCACTGTGTAAGGTCCACCGCGTGGGCCATATCTAGAGCAGAATCACAACAGTGACATGGGCCAATTATTTACCAGCCTTTCTTTTTACAAGCCATATAGCCACGGTGGTACACGGAAGAGATGGATCAGATATTAATTGTCCCATATACACTGCGTCCTATCATGTTCTGTATTTTGATTAGCCCAGCAATATTCAACCCATGAATCCACAATCAAATTGACTGTGGCATAGATCGCAACCACCAACGAATGTTTCTGATTTTGAGCTACGTGTAGCCCGAGCGTCAAAAGGCCGCACTCTAAGATACCTATGCTATAACATACACATTTAAGTTGGTAAAAAATATCAGGGTAGAAGAGACCTCACAATGCTGTTACAGGTACTATGCTTACTTTATAAGCCCTTCTTCCGTACGCCCATGTTCTAATTGCACTGCCTATATAAGCCTCCAAGTCACGTTCCATTTGAAACTGCATGATCACAAGCATGCTATCATAAGATTTTTTTAAAATAGAACCGATGAGTATTGCTCCGTGTAAAGACTATGGCATAAACAACCATATATTCGATATTACATAAAAAGAATGTAAAACCTATTCCCTCATTTACACATACCTCGTATGACCAAACAAGGACTCCGTTTGGTTAAGTCTCGAAAGGTGCATACCTTTGACATCCAACACTATCATCCAAGGCAAGATTGTGTTGGATAATTCATCTTTGTGCACATCTAAGAAAAATCACCAATTGCATGTATAGGGAAGAACACGATGATACCATCTAAGAAAAAGGGGTGGTCACACGTCATCTAGGCATACAAAGTCAGGTGAGGCCGTGAGAAGTCTGTTGGCACCCATGGCAGGCGACCTGGGACCGATTTTTTGCGGTGGAGAGGCGACATCAAGCAACGCATGAAGGACTCACCCATCGCAAAACCTAGAACATGACTAACGGACCAAGCCAAGAGGCAAGAGAGATTGCAAAGAAAGCATGGCAGAACTAAAAGGGGCGAGAGAAATTAAAACATCTCCATAGCCAAGTAGAGGGGCGGCCTAGGTGGAGATCGCACAAGCTCTTCAAAGATGGTGGCGACGGCGGAGTATAAGAGAGAGGACGAGATTAGGATCGCATGTCAATATTTAAGGTGATTGATTGCTTTCCTTAGTTTCCTATAAAACAGCTCGACAAAAAAAAGTCCTGATTGCTTCCTATAAAACAACCCGTGATTACTGTGAGGAGTTGCATGTACGATTCCTTGCTTTAGAAGTTTGAAAATTATGATTAATTAGCAAGATTGCGAGATCACCGATAGGGAGCAAATTATTTTGGCAAGTAAGATTTTGATTGCAGTATTAATTCTTCCTTCTAGTTTTTGTCAGGGGTATTTTGGGAAGTCAAATGTTTTAACCAAAAGTGGCTTCACCATCACCAACTGGAATCCTATAGTAAAGAAGATACGAGTTCATGTCGTATGTCGATATTGTAATCTGTATCGGATCCTTTCCGATCCCTGAGACCTGGCCACCTATATATAGGGGCCAGGAGGGGACGGTGAGGGACAGATTAAAAGCAAGCCAGGTTCTACACCAACATTTACTTTTGATACACACCTTGTTTGACTGAGTTTACCTTCGAGTTCATCCAACGCCCTATCTCCCCGATCCTAAGTCCTTTATCTAGGACATTTGTCGAGTTAACCCTCTTCAGGTGGTGTTGTGACACCTTTGTTGGTGGTTCCGGTTTGTAAGATCGATGTAAAGCTTTTTACCGGCTTTGGTTGAATAATTGAAATAAAAGATAGCCGTATGCATCATTTTGATGCAGAGGCTGGGGATCCCTCATTTAATAAAAAACTTACAAGAGTTTTATGCCTAACATTCTTCTTTGTAATGGAATGGATGACAATACATCTAATACGATGATAGTGTTGTCTCGCAAAATTAACAACACTTCCTTTCTGATCAAAAGAGAGTGTCAGTGAAGCAGGTTTTACCAATGAATTTAGGATGTGATCAATTCCTGCTAATTCAACATAAATTCATGACAAGTATTACGTTCAAATTTTGATGAAAGTACATGTGGCATACAGAAACACTTAATGATCAACTTTTGATTGTGTATTAACTCACCTTGTATGGCAAGCGGATGCTTAAACAGATTGACTTGGCCATCTGCATTATACATTCAAAGTTAGTATAATATATCTCAAATATGAATATCCACATGTAACTTTGGAGACAGACTATAAAGTATATATATAACCTTGCTCAGACTTATTGATAAGCGGCTTTGGTTTTCTATGTTTGTCAAACACATTTGCACAGCATTAAAATTTACCATAATGTGATCATTGAAATATATCTCGTAGTCGGTGACGAGGTCGTCCTAGTGTTTACCCCAAATCATTGTTTTTCTTCCATCTTGCCAAGCTGAAGTTCATAAAGATAGCCATGCGGTGTGACTATGTACATGTCATCACCACCAACCATTTCATGTAATTGCTCCCTCACATGGCAAGGGACATACTAGAAAAAAAGAGTCATTTTACTTAAACAAAATGTAGAAAATTTTGTTACAACAATGATAAAAGTAGATCAAAATTTATATATACTAGATAACACTACCTAGCAAATTTCTACTTTTACAAATTTCGATACTTGTACCACTAGTGGAAAAAAGGGCTTCCATTCGCCCCCATTAGTCCCCAACGTATTCGATCCGCGGCTAAAGGGTCCATCAGTCCCGGTTCATTTGAAAATTTGGGCCAGGGGGCATTAGTCCCGGTTCAAATGGGCCCTTCGGTCCCGGTTTCAGCCACCAACCGGGACTAATGCCTTTGGGCCTTTAGTCTCGGATCATGGCTCAAACCGGGACTAAAGGGCACCCTTTAGTCCCGGTTCGTGCCACGAGCCGGGACCAAAGGCCCGTTCAAACGAACCACCCTCTTCCCGTGCCAGTTACGACGACGCTTCAGAGATCGATCAAATTAAACGAGAGCATCGCTTCGGAGATCGTCGCGCTCGGGAACCGCCAGCGGCGCTGCTTTGGAACTCGATCGTATTCACATCGCCGGCGTCCTCTCATCTCCCTCTCTCTACTATATATAGCACTCATATATGATCATCTTAAGCACACCACATTCTCCTAATCTTCTTCTTCCCCAAAACACATCTCCCACGCATCACCACTGCCGGCGCCCTCTCTCTCCCTCTCAATGGAGGAGCAATTTCTGCCAAGATCTCGGCTCTACTACGTTGTCATTGAAGAGATGAACTTCACCATCACGGAGACTCTCCGTGCATCAAGGGTGGAGAAGTGGATCCGCGCCGTCAAGCGACGGTTCCTCGACGCCGCACCGATCAAGTGTGTGGGCTTGGACTGTGAGTTCACCACTCACGAGGTCCCTCAACGTGCCGCCGTCCTTCAACTCTCGGTGGCATCCGAGATATTGATCTTCCAGATTTGTAAGGCCAATGGCGTGCCGCAACTACTCAAGGACTTCTTGAAGGACACCGCCATCAAATTTTGTGGTGTGGCTATCGCCAATGATCTGCGCATGCTGAGGACATACAGAATTGTTATTCCATCTGCGTATGATCTTCAAAAGATTGTCCCAAACCCCACCAACAAACTAACGCCGAGTCTCTATGATTTGGCCAATGCTACTATTGGGACACATCTTGAAAACAAGAAGAGGGACAAGAAGAAGGACAAGAAGAAGTACAAGAAGAAGGGAGAAGAAGAAGAAGATTATGATGATGAAGATGAACTAATATTTGGTTGGGAAAAAGTTTCATTGAGCTTCAACCAAATGTTATATGCCGCTTTAGACGCTCGCCTAGGCTTTGAGATTGCTAGGAGCTTCTGGAAGCTAAAAGGCTACAATAGCCATGTTGATCGTCTTAACCTTAATGTTTATTAGGTGGATGATCGTAGATGTGGTTGTGTGAGTCTTATTGTTATTCTATTGGATGAGTATGTTTGGAAAAATGTACTCCCTTTGTTTCGGTTAACAAAGTCTATTAATTTTTGAATTTGTGATTTTTCAAGTATTTTGGCTTTTTTGAATATTTTAATTATTAAAAAGTAATAATTAAATTATGCATAAAGATTATTTGAAATTCATTGGTGCTTATTATACTTAATCATTGTTGCTTATTTTGTGAATTTATTTGGAATTTAAAAAAGTAATATTATATATTACCAAAGTGTATAGGTTAATAGAATTGGTAGCATACCATTATCAAGAAGTCGCGAGCGCAGTCTTGGAAGCTAGTAGGGAAGGAATGGAGAAGTTAAGCGTGCTAAGGGTGGAGCAGTGTGAGGATGGGTGACCGACCGGGAAGTGAGGACCACAAGTACTTGTAATTTGATATGAGATATGGAGTGAGAGCCATAAGTATCTAATTTGATATGAGAATAGAGATGATTAGATAATAGAGAAATAAAGAAAAATAGAGAAATAAAGAAAATACAGAAATTCCAAAACAGAAAATACAAATTTTATTCTGAATGGACCTTTAGTCCCGGTCCGTGTTAGGAACCGGGACCAAAGGTCCGCCAGCCGGGCCACGTGGAGGCCCATTGGTCCCGGTTCATAAGCAACCGGGACTAAAGGCTGGAGGCTTTAGTCCCGCTTTGTTAGTCCCGGCTGCTACAACCGGGACTAATGGGCTTTGGAGCCTTTAGTCCCGCTTTGTTAGTCCCGGCTGCTACAACCGGGACTAATGGGCTTTACAAACCGGGATTGAAGGCCTTTTTTCTACCAGTGTACTGCATGAAGTAACACAATGCACGTAATGCACATATGAGGTATCTTTGTTCCCACAATGAATAGTTGGTATGAAAAAGCGCACGTTCTCTTCCGGGCTCTACATGGTTCACCGATGTTCTGGCACACTGGGTAGAAATCCTAAAACAAAGAGACATGTGCAATTACATTCAAGAACTACATTTCATAAACCTATTGATACTAGTTGACTGCCCGTGCATTGCTACGGCCGAACAAAATCCTAATAATACGGTGGGCGACCACAACAAGGCTATGCCATACACAAATTAATTGCATCGATGTGTTAATCCTTTAGTTCTTTCAAATATCGGGCTATTATAGATTCAACTCCAATAACCATGACCGTGCTAGTGGGAGAATAAAAATACTAGGGACTCCAATAATCGCTCATTATGCTTGTGTGGGAAAAAATTGATGCCAGGGACATGACACACGAACCATGATCTAAATATCACCCGATTTGGGCATGAATACAATATGCCCATGATACAACATATATGATATTATCGATAACAAAACCGCAACCTTGACATTGGATTTAAAATACTAAACAATGGGGTAAGTTTAACATAAAGTAGATTCAAGTGTGCACAATTTCAAGAGACAAAATAGTCGATGTAATAATTACAAGAGTACTTGTGAGAGGAATTTGTTTCCTTTTTCGATAGAGTACTCCTAGACTCTTCTTGCTCCACTAAACATGTTTGTCACTGTATGTTGGCATCACTTTAATACCAAAGATAGACTTATCCATGATCGCAGATTTAGGGAATAACCATCATATTCTTGCTATTATGACACAAAGTAAGTTGCACAAAATGCGTGCAAGATGCAACAATGAACATTTCTCACACTTTTATATTCAAGAATACTAACTGTAACTAAACGACTTGAATTCTTTTCATTACTTCATTGGTGAAAGAATCCTATTAGAACCTGTGCACAAGAGTAGGGGACTCCCAGTTCCCCGCCAATATCCCCAAAACAACATGAATCCTAGCTTCAGTCTGCCAAACCTAGCACAAAAGGATAATAGAGGGTGAGAGAAATCCATCACACATTAAATCCAAATAGCGATGGCTTAATTAGTTGTATGCAACAACAAAGTCTAGCATGATTTATTAAAAGATGTTATACAACTGGCAATGCTAGATGCGCTGCATGTTGGATAGTTTGAAGTTCTACATCTCATATCTTTCTTCCGCAAACAACAAAACTTAGCATGTGACTAAATTTATTGACAACAACAAAAGAACAAAACATCCATATTTCAGGCAAATCCAAGAAAAGGACAAAACAGAGAATAGCGGGTGAGGCACTTGGCCTAAGGCCACCAATAATCATGCAGCAGAGCAAAGAATCTTCATTTTCAAAATAAAATCTAAAATCTTACAATATTTTTTGCATAAAAGAAATAAAAATCTTGGCTTGAGCTTCCAAATCATGCAACCAGTCCAACAATTGCGCCAGGATGTTGACCGCGGAGATTCATCCAGCCATAGTAAGTTCAAGAAAACAAATCAGATCAAACTTACAAATCGCAACATGAATCCACTGAACATGAGCAAAACTGATTGGCAAGTGTCGGGAGGCGCTCCACCATGCTAGAGCAGGATCACATAGAGGGTGTGTTGGTTTTCTATTCCCGAGATCGCTCCAGGCATCAGATTTTCTTCCATGCAGGATGGGAGTCGATGATGTATGAACCATCACGAACATCACCTCTCGTACTTTAGTACAGTAGGGATAGATAAGCTTTCAGTTAACAGAGATCTGCACATCGGAAGGCGGTAATATAACGGCATACAGAGATATCTATACATGCATTATTTGTTGTATGCAGTTTTAATAAAATACATATGCTAATTACTTGTCATTTAAGCACATGGATCACAGAACTAAAATCATACAAATTACCTAAAATATCTTAAATTATGGAGACAAGGGAGTTACTTGTTGTAGTTGACTATAATCTACATGTCTCAAGATGAGAAAGCATAAGGAGTGGTGCGCAAATCAGTCTATGGATAATCAAAGGCCCTTGTACCAATAACATTCATGTTGTTTTATCGACCAAGGTTACTATGGGTGAATGCAGTTGGTAACATCATAAAGCAGCAGTCTTGGAGAAAATCTCAAACCTGATCGGGAAAAGACTACTGCGAGATCAATCTAAGTTAAGGTTAGGGCGTCGCAGTCCAAACTCCAGGAGTCATCGGGCTTGAGAAATATTGGCCTGCCTCACAAGAAGAGCTTGAAATTGAAAAAAAACATTACAAAGTGGTTAACACGTGGCTGAATTCGCAGGGAACAAAAATCAACCCAAATAGAAGTGGCGATCTTCCGTTCACTAATTTTCTCATACTTCCATTTCCTAGTCCTAGCTTGACAAGGGTATAACCACCAAGGCCCGTTATCTTAGTACCCATGGGGCCCGTTCAGGTAGTAGCCCATGAAAGCTAGGCCCAAGTATAGTCATAGTCAAAATATGAGATTATATTGTAATCTACATTGTAATTTGTATTGAATCCGACCGGTTCCTTGAGACCTGGTCACCTATAAATAGGGGCCAGGAGAGGCCGGCCAGGGCCAGATTGAGATTGAGCCAATTGACTACTAGCTTATTCTCAAACACGCACTAAGTTCCCTCTTGTTTGTCTGAGTCTTTACCTTCGAGTTCATCCAATGCCTTCTTCCCCTGATCCTAGGTCCTTCATCTAGGACATTTGCCGAGTTAACCCTCATCAATTGGCACCGATCGTGCGGAGCTTGGGCATTGGAATCATGAATTCGACGCCTTTTTTGCTTCTATCCAACAGCAACTCGAAGATCGACGGAAACCAAATCACCTTTGGAGCCGTAGATTTTCAACCTCATCCGCCAACCCTAGCTCCGGTCTTTGCAAACTTGGATTAGGAGATGGATCGGACGGTCGAAAGTCTCAACTTTCACGTCAGGTCTCTGGGCTCAGTTCACCTCTCAGATCTGATAAATTCGGGTCTGTCGGCAGGAAAAACCGCATCGCGGCAAAATCAGAAACTTTGGTTGGCTCTTCCAACGAGGTAAACTCGCCGATCAGGTTCAAGCTGACAAAAAATAGAAAAGGCACAGTTGAAGAACTCGACGAAATCATGGAAAACGTCGACCTAAGGGAATCGTTAGGTTACTCAGATATGGATTCCGACAATAACTATCATCTAGGGAAGGACTTCATGATATGTTGCGACAACATCTGTGACAAATGATACGTGGAAAACGGGATTGGAACTCTATGATGATGACCAGACATTTTTCTCGAGTTCCAGCAGCAGCGTCAATCATCAGTATCAAGTGTTCGCCATTATCGGTGACAACTCAGAGGAATTCTACGATGACAACAACAATCTAGTAATAAATCAAGCAAACATAACCAGAGGCGCAAACCATATGGCAGAGGGAGACATTGTGGACTCCATGGCAAATAGAGCAAAGATACGACTAACAGTTGAAGAGTGGGAGACAATTAGGGCAACGGTCAACAACGACACAGCCATCCCAATAGATGCAAGGGGAGAGGTACTTTTAGGATATCACTATGCTCTACATCGACAATTGAAGCAGCTAGAGTGAGAGAAAAGTGAAATCAGGAAATTCGAGAATTAGTGAGTGCGGCAAGTAAAGCTTTCCACAAATCATGCAGCAACACGTCACACACAAATAGTGGCAGGCATAATAGGCACGGTTCTCGGGTCAACAATCTCGAGCACGCAGACAGGAGGAACCTCTCAAGAAACCTTGCTTCATCTTCCTTATCAGCCGATGAACGAGGCAACATCATGCCAAAAACACCCGAAGCAGCACTCGTAGCAGCGCAAGCATACCTATACACCACGCAACCAACACATAGAGACCCAAGAGAACATATGCATCGGGCAACACTACTGTTGGAATTATGCCCTAGAGGCAATAATAAAGATGTTATTATTATAATTCTTGTTCATGATAATGTTTATATTCCATGCTAGAATTGTATTAAGCGGAAACTTTAATACTTGTGTGGTTTATGAACAACACCGTGTCCCTAGTATGCCTCTATGGACTAGCTCATTGATTAATGATGGTTAATGTTTCCTAACCATAGACATGTGTTGTCAATTAATAATGAGATCATATCATTAGGAGAATGGTGTGATGGACAGACCCAAATAAAGCAGAGCAATTAGATCGTGTAATCGTGTTCATCTTTGCGAAGCTTTTCCTATGTCATGTATTGTATTCCTTAGACCATGAGATAATACAACTCCCTAGTATCGGAAGAAAGCTTTGAAGTCATCAAACGTCATCCTATGTGAGGGTGATAATAAAGGTGTCTCTCAGGTGATCAGAAAGTACTTGTTGAGTTGTATGTATCGAGATGGAATTTGTCCCTCCCAAGTCGGAGAGATATACTTCGGGCCCACTCGGTAATCGATATCAACACCGCTTGCAAGCATGTGGTTAAGGAGTTAATCACGAAGTGATATCGGATTATGGAACGAGTAAAGTACTTGCTGTGAACGAGATTGAACTAGGTATGGTGATACCGACGATCAAATCTCGGGCGAGTAAAATATCGTGTGACGAAGGGAATACATATACGGGATTAATTGAATCCTGACATCGTGGTTCATCCGATATGATCATCGATGAATATGTGGGAGTCAATATGGGTTTCCAGATCCCGCTATTGATTATTGATAGAAGATCATGTCTGCATATTCTCGAACCCGTAGGGTCACACACTTAACGTGCATCGACGCTAGGATAGAATGGATAATTGGTTTATGAGTTTTAGTTCGGAGTCTCGGATGAGATCCAGGACGTCATGAGAGGTTCCGGAATGGTCCGGAGAATAAGATTCATATAAAGGAAAGCAGTTTTTGGATTCTGGAAAGGTTTCGGAGTTTATCGGTATTGTACCGGAAGGTTCTAGAAGGTTCCGGAGTGGGACCAACGTGGGCCCACTTGACGGAGGCCTGCGTGGGCCTAAGGGGAAGTGCCCTGGCCGCCCTGGGCCAGGCGCACAAGGCCCCTAAGGCCCAGCCGGCCAGCCCAAGGGGAAACCCTAAGGGAGTCTTCAAAGAAGGAAGGGGGGGAAACTTGCCCCCCACTCTTCCTACTCCAAGTCGGCCAGGGTTTGGGGAGAGGCCAAGCTGGCCTTGGCCGGCCACCCCTCTATATATAGGGGGGCAAGGGCGCAGCCCTCTCTCACCCCAACCCAAACCCTAGCCGCCAACTGCTGCCCTCCCTCTCTCTCTCTCGCGACTGCGCGTAGGCGAAGCCCTGCCGCAGAAACTCTCCACCATAAGCACCACGCCGTCGTGCTGCCGATCCAATCTATCTCTCCACCATACTTGCTGGACCAAGGAAGGAGGAGACGTCGCTGCACCGCACGTGTGCAACTCTCGGAGGCGCCGCCACTTGCGGCGTAGGATCGGATCGGATCGCGAGGAGGAGACGGCGAGTACGACTACGTCAACCACGTTCTCTTGAACGTTTCCGCTGTGCGAATCTTCAAGGGTATGAAGATCTCATCTACCTCTCTCGTTGATTACATCTCCTAGATTAGATCTTGGCTTTCTTGTTCGTTGCGTAAGAAAATTTTTGATTTACTATGCTACGAAACCCTTCAGTGGTATCAGAGCCAGGTCTATGCGTAGATGTGTTTCACGAGTAGAACGCAACATGCTTGTTGCGGGCGTTGATGTTTTCTGTTGCAAACTTCTTGTTGTGTATTTCTTATGGCGCGGTATAGTGAGATTGAAGCGGTCCAGGCCAACTTTACGCGACCGCGTTCGCGAGACCGGCTCCGCACTTGACGTGTGGCTTGTTCCATACATGCGGCTGGTGGATGCCAGTTTCTCTCACTATAGTAGTCATGGGATTTACATCGGATGTTAGCAACCATAATATCACCGTTGTGGCTTTTCGTAGGTAAGAATCGTTCTTAGCTTGCTACTCCCATAAGCCACGTAAAACATGCAACAACAAAGTAGAGGCGTCTAACTTGTTTTTGCAGGGAGTGTTTTGTGATATGGTATGGCCCAAGACATGATGAGTATGAATTGAGTTGTATGCAATGATCATGTTTTGTAATCTTTCACGACTTGCATGTCGATGAGTTCACAACTGGCAGGAGCCATATGGTTGTCTTTATAATTGTGTATGACCTGCGTGTCAACTTCTTATACGCCATGTAATAGCTTTACTTTATCGCTAAATAGTTAGCAATAGTTGTAGTTGCTATTCGTGGTGGAGGAAATCATGGTGGAGTGATGGAGATCATGCCGGCGCGCACAAGATGGAGATCATGGCGCGGAGATTGGCTATACCATGTCACATAAAATTATATGCATGTGATGTTTATCCTTTTATGTATCTTATTATGCTTAGATCGCGACGGTAGCATTATAAGATGATTCCTCACTTAAAAGATCAAGATAAAATTGTGTTCTCCCCTCGTATGCGCCGTTGCGAAAGATCGTCGTTTTCAAGCACCTCGTGATGATCGGGTGCTATAAACTCTACGTTCACATACAACGGGTGCAAGCCAGTTTTGCACACGCGGAAAATACTTGGGTTTGACTTGACGAGCCTAGCATGTACAGACATGGCCTCGGAACACACGAACCGAAAGGTTAATCATGAGTCATATGAATGATATGATCGACACTGAGTTGTCCACCATTGAAACCACATCTCTTCTCGTGAAGATCGGATTAGGTGTGGTGAATTTGGATCGTGTTCACTAAACAACTTGAGGGATGTTGAATTTAGTGGGAGTTCATCTAGTAATTTGATTAAGTTGAACTAGTTATCATGAACATAGTCTAAATTGTACTTGCAATGTTGTAGATCAAATGGCTAAGTCCAACTTCAACTTCAACGTGTTTGCTGAGAAAGAAAAGCTTAAGAACAATGGGTCTAACTTCACCAACTGGTTCCGCAATCTGAGAATCATACTCGCTGGCGGACAAAAAGCCTATGTACTTGACAAAGCGCTAGGTGACACCCCTGCTGCAACTGCGAAAACTGAAGAACTTGCTGACTTCAATGCTCGTAGAGATGATTGTGATGCGATTATGAGTACCATGCTATTTTCTATGGAACCGGAACTTCAAAATCGTTTTGAGAAGTACCGCGGGCCTTTTGAGATACTTGAGGAACTAAAAACGATGTTTCAGACTCAGGCCCGTTCTGAGAGATATGAGATCTCTGAGAAGTTCTTTAACTGCAAGATGGAGGAAGGGAGTTCCGTTAGTGAGCACGCCATTAATATGTCGGGCTACACTCAACGCCTTGAGCAACTAGACTGCAAGATTCCAGAGGAGCTCAAGATTGACAGAGTTCTGCAATCACTCCCTCCTAGCTACAAAGGTTTTGTAGTTACTCATAATCAAATTGGTTCCACTGATACGATCACTGAGCTCTTCGCTAAGCTGAAAACTGCGGAGGTGGATATCAAGAAAGACAATCATGTGTTGATGGTCAACAAGACCACTAGCTTTAAGAAAGCTAAGGGAGCAAAGGGATCTTTCAAGAAAGGCGGAGGCAAGCGCGTTGCCCCTGCTGAGAAGAAGCTCAAGTCTGGACCTAAGCCGGACACTGAGTGCTTCTATTGCAAGGTCAAGGGTCACTGGAAGCGCAACTGTCCGAAGTACTTAGCGGACAAGAAGGCTGGCACCATCAAAGGTATATTTGATATACATGTTATTGATGTCTACCTTACTAGCGCTCGTTGTAGTGCCTGGGTATATGATACTGGTTCAGTTGCTAATATTTGTAACTCGAAACAGGAGCTACGGAATAGACGGCGGCTAGCAAGAGATGAGGTGACGATGCGCGTTGGCAATGGATCAAAAGTTGATGTGATGGCCGTCGGCACGCTCTCCTTAGTTTTACCTTCGGGATTAGTTTTAAACCTTAATAAGTGTTATTATGTGCCTGCGTTGAGCATGAACATTATATCTGGATCATGTTTATTGCAAGACGGTTATTCATTTAAATCTGAGAATAATGGTTGTTCTATTTATATGAATAACATCTTTTATGGTCATGCACCTGTTGTGAATGGTTTATTTCTTCTGAATCTCGAAAGCAATGAAACACACATCCATAACATTGAGACTAAAAGATGCAAAGTAGATAGTGATAATCCAACTTATTTGTGGCACTGCCGTCTAGGTCATATTGGTGTAAAACGCATGAAGAAACTCCATTCTGATGGACTTTTGGAGTCTCTTGATTTTGAATCATTTGACACGTGCGAACCATGCCTCATGGGCAAGATGATCAAAACCCCGTTCTCCGGAATAATGGAGCGAGCAACGGACTTATTGGAAATCATACATACCGATGTGTGCGGACCAATGAGTATTTCGACGCGCGGTGGATATCGCTATTTTCTCACTTTTACTGATGACTTAAGTAGATATGGGTATATCTATTTAATGAAACATAAATCTGAAACGTTTGAAAAGTTCAAAGAATTTCAGAACGAAGTGGAAAACCATCGTAACAGGAAAATTAAATTTCTACGATCCGATCGTGGAGGTGAGTATTTGAGTTATGATTTTCTCACGCATCTTAAAGCAAGCGGAATCGTTTCGCAACTCACGCCACCCGGAACACCACAGCGCAATGGTGTGTCTGAACGCCGGAATCGAACTCTATTAGATATGGTGCGATCAATGATGTCTCTTACAGATTTGCCGTTATCATTTTGGGGTTATGCATTAGAAACCGCTGCATTCACTTTAAATAGGGCACCATCTAAATCCGTTGAGACGACACCGTATGAACTTTGGTTTGGTGCTAAACCTAAGTTGTCGTTTCTTAAAGTTTGGGGATGCGAAGCTTACGTCAAGAAGTTGATGCCGGACAAGCTCGAACCCAAAGGGGAGAAATGCGTCTTCATAGGATACCCTAAGGAAACGATTGGGTATACCTTCTACCACAGATCCGAAGGCAAAGTGTTTGTTGCTAAGAACGGATCCTTTCTTGAGAAGGAGTTTCTCTCGAAAGAAGTGAGTGGGAGAAAGGTAGAGCTAGACGAGGTTATTGAACCTTCTCTCGAGTTGGAGAGCAGCGCAGCACCAGAAATTGTTCCGGCGCCGCCTGCATCAACAAGAGAGGAAGCTAATGATAAAGATCATGAAACTTCAAACGATGCTACTACTGAACTTCGCAGGTCGACAAGGTCACGTGCCACTCCTGAATGGTACGGCAACCCTGTCTTAACCGTCTTGTTGTTAGACAACAGCGAACCTGCGAACTATGAGGAAGCAATGATGAGCCCAGACTCTGAGAAATGGCTAGAGGCCATGAAATCCGAATTGGGATCCATGAGCGAAAACCAAGTGTGGACTTTGGTGGATCCTCCTAGCGACCGTAAGGCCGTTGAGTGCAAATGGATTTTCAAGAAGAAAACGGACGCGGATGGTAATGTTACTGTCTATAAAGCTCGGCTTGTCGCAAAAGGTTTTCGGCAAGTTCAAGGTGTTGACTATGATGAGACTTTCTCTCCCGTAGCGATGTTTAAGTCCATTCGGATTTTATTAGCAATTGCTGCGTTTCATGATTATGAAATATGGCAGATGGATGTCAAGACTGCGTTCCTCAATGGCAACATTGATGAAGAGTTGTATATGATGCAGCCCGAAGGTTTTGTCGATCCTAAGGATGCTAATAAAGTGTGCAAACTTCAGCGTTCCATTTATGGACTGAAGCAAGCATCTCGGAGTTGGAACCTTCGTTTTGATCAAGTGATCAAGAGTTTTGGATTTGTTCCAAATTGCTACGAAGCTTGTATCTACAAGAAAGTGAGTGGGAGCTCGGTGACATTTTTAGTACTATATGTGGATGACATATTGATTATTGGAAATGACATCGATATGCTTAACGATGTGAAGAGTTATTTGAATAAATGTTTTTCAATGAAAGACCTAGGGGAAGCTGCTTATATATTAGGCATCAAAATCTATAGAGATAGAGAAAGACGCCTAATAGCTTTAAGCCAAAGTACATATCTGGACAAAGTTCTGAAGAGGTTCAGAATGGATAAAGCAAAGAAAGGTTCATTGCCCATGTTGTCAGGTAAGATATTGAGCAAGGCTCAGTGTCCAGCTACGGTAAAAGATAGAGAAACTATGAGCAAAGTGCCATATGCCTCGGCCATAGGTTCTATTATGTATGCCATGCTGTGTACTACACCGGATGTGTCCAATGCTCTTAGTTTGACGAGCAGATACCAAAGTGATCCAGGAGTGGAACACTGGACAGCCGTAAAGAACATCCTAAAGTATTTAAATAGGACTAAAGAAATGTTCTTGGTCTATGGAGGTGACGAGGAGCTCGTCGTAAAAGGTTACGTCGACGCTAGCTTCGACACCGACCCGGATGATTCTAAATCTCAGACAGGATACGTTTATATTTTGAATGGTGGAGCTGTGAGCTGGAGAAGCTACAAGCAAAGCGTGATCGCGGGATCTACAACAGAAGCGGAATACATGGCTGCTTCGGAAGCATCAAGTGAAGGAGTTTGGATCAGAAACTTCATCACTGAGCTTGGTGTGGTTCCAAATGCCTTGGACCCACTGGAGATATTGTGCGACAACACTGGCGCCATAGCACTGGCTAAGGAACCAAGATATCATCCAAAAACCAAGCACATCAACCGCCGTTTCCATATAATTCGAGATTATATATCAGATGGAGATCTGAAGATTAGCAAAGTACATACAGATCTGAATGTCGCAGATCCGTTGACTAAACCTCTTCCATGAGCAAAACATGATCAGCACCTTAATGCCATGGGTGTTAGATTGTTGCCAGATGTAAACTAGATTATTGACTCTAGTGCAAGTGGGAGAC
The DNA here is from genome assembly GCA_007115705.1 of Dactylis glomerata. NCBI lineage: Eukaryota > Viridiplantae > Streptophyta > Magnoliopsida > Poales > Poaceae > Dactylis > Dactylis glomerata. The sequence continues at coordinate 176,397 of QXEO01000160.1, read as the reverse complement.
TGTTGGAATTATGCCCTAGAGGCAATAATAAAGATGTTATTATTATAATTCTTGTTCATGATAATGTTTATATTCCATGCTAGAATTGTATTAAGCGGAAACTTTAATACTTGTGTGGTTTATGAACAACACCGTGTCCCTAGTACGCCTCTATGGACTAGCTCATTGATTAATGATGGTTAAGGTTTCCTAACCATAGACATGTGTTGTCAATTAATAATGAGATCATATCATTAGGAGAATGGTGTGATGGACAGACCCAAATAAAGCAGAGCAATTAGATCGTGTCATCGTGTTCATCTTTGCGAAGCTTTTCCTATGTCATGTATTGTATTCCTTAGACCATGAGATAATACAACTCCCTAGTATCGGAAGAAAGCTTTGAAGTCATCAAACGTCATCCTATGTGAGGGTGATAATAAAGGTGTCTCTCAGGTGATCAGAAAGTACTTGTTGAGTTGTATGTATCGAGATGGAATTTGTCCCTCCCAAGTCGGAGAGATATACTTCGGGCCCACTCGGTAATCGATATCAACACCGCTTGCAAGCATGTGGTTAAGGAGTTAATCACGAAGTGATATCGGATTACGGAACGAGTAAAGTACTTGCTGTGAACGAGATTGAACTAGGTATGGTGATACCGACGATCAAATCTCGGGCGAGTAAAATATCGTGTGACGAAGGGAATACATATACGGGATTAATTGAATCCTGACATCGTGGTTCATCCGATATGATCATCGATGAATATGTGGGAGTCAATATGGGTTTCTAGATCCCGCTATTGATTATTGATAGAAGATCATGTCTGCATATTCTCGAACCCGTAGGGTCACACACTTAACGTGCATCGACGCTAGGATAGAATGGATAATTGGTTTATGAGTTTTAGTTCGGAGTCTCGGATGAGATCCAGGACGTCACGAGAGGTTCCGGAATGGTCCGGAGAATAAGATTCATATAAAGGAAAGCAGTTTTTGGATTCCGGAAAGGTTTCGGAGTTTATCGGTATTGTACCGGAAGGTTCTAGAAGGTTCCGGAGTGGGACCAACGTGGGCCCACTTGACGGAGGCCTGCGTGGGCCTAAGGGGAAGTGCCCTGGCCGCCCTGGGCCAGGCGCACAAGGCCCCTAAGGCCCAGCCGGCCAGCCCAAGGGGAAACCCTAAGGGAGTCTTCAAAGAAGGAAGGGGGGGAAACTTGCCCCCCACTCTTCCTACTCCAAGTCGGCCAGGGTTTGGGGAGAGGCCAAGCTGGCCTTGGCCGGCCACCCCTCTATATATAGGGGGGCAAGGGCGCAGCCCTCTCTCACCCCAACCCAAACCCTAGCCGCCAACTGCTGCCCTCCCTCTCTCTCTCTCGCGACTGCGCGTAGGCGAAGCCCTGCCGCAGAAACTCTCCACCATAAGCACCACGCCGTCGTGCTGCCGATCCAATCTATCTCTCCACCATACTTGCTGGACCAAGGAAGGAGGAGACGTCGCTGCACCGCACGTGTGCAACTCTCGGAGGCGCCGCCACTTGCGGCGTAGGATCGGATCGGATCGCGAGGAGGAGACGGCGAGTACGACTACGTCAACCACGTTCTCTTGAACGTTTCCGCTGTGCGAATCTTCAAGGGTATGAAGATCTCATCTACCTCTCTCGTTGATTACATCTCCTAGATTAGATCTTGGCTTTCTTGTTCGTTGCGTAAGAAAATTTTTGATTTACTATGCTACGAAACCCTTCAGTGGTATCAGAGCCAGGTCTATGCGTAGATGTGTTTCACGAGTAGAACGCAACATGCTTGTTGCGGGCGTTGATGTTTTCTGTTGCAAACTTCTTGTTGTGTATTTCTTATGGCGCGGTATAGTGAGATTGAAGCGGTCCAGGCCAACTTTACGCGACCGCGTTCGCGAGACCGGCTCCGCACTTGACGTGTGGCTTGTTCCATACATGCGGCTGGTGGATGCCAGTTTCTCTCACTATAGTAGTCATGGGATTTACATCGGATGTTAGCAACCATAATATCACCGTTGTGGCTTTTCGTAGGTAAGAATCGTTCTTAGCTTGCTACTCCCATAAGCCACGTAAAACATGCAACAACAAAGTAGAGGCGTCTAACTTGTTTTTGCAGGGAGTGTTTTGTGATATGGTATGGCCCAAGACATGATGAGTATGAATTGAGTTGTATGCAATGATCATGTTTTGTAATCTTTCACGACTTGCATGTCGATGAGTTCACAACTGGCAGGAGCCATATGGTTGTCTTTATAATTGTGTATGACCTGCGTGTCAACTTCTTATACGCCATGTAATAGCTTTACTTTATCGCTAAATAGTTAGCAATAGTTGTAGTTGCTATTCGTGGTGGAGGCAATCATGGTGGAGTGATGGAGATCATGCCGGCGCGCACAAGATGGAGATCATGGCGCGGAGATTGGCTATACCATGTCACATAAAATTATATGCATGTGATGTTTATCCTTTTATGTATCTTATTATGCTTAGATCGCGACGGTAGCATTATAAGATGATTCCTCACTTAAAAGATCAAGATAAAATTGTGTTCTCCCCTCTTCCTCATTTGCTTTTTCTTGAAATCGTCGATTGGCCGCTGCGGAATCGCACGCCAAAGGTCCGCAGTTCTGCCGCCGAATTCACCCAATTCCGGCATCACCTGGTGAAGCCGTCACCTCCTTTTGGCCTCCCTCCACCTCCTCTGCCCCGGCGCACCTTCTCATGTCTTCCTCTCGTTCTAATTCGTAGCCGTTCAAGCACGTCAAGCGAGGCCGAAGCTTACCGCCGCAGTGAAGACCTCCGGCCGCACTTACACTTCGACCAAGGACGCAATCGACTGCGTCGTGGCTACCATCGTCATCACCTCGTCCAGACAACCCCCGTCGTGCCCTCGCCATCGACCAAAGGTCATCAGAAGCCCACCGCCGTCCACCATCTGGCCGCTCCTCGCCGGAATTTCTCATCGGAACCCTAAGCACGGTGAGCTCCTTCTCCTTTCTCATCTTGATCGTCGGATCACAATCCAAAGGACCAGAACAAATCACTAATCCGAAGGGGCACTGGACGATTGGGTCCGTCTAGATCTAATAAGATCTAACGGCTCATAGACCTGATCTGCATGAACCGGTATCAGCCTATCACAAGCCGCCATGTGTCAGCCCCCAGATCAAACAGAATTCAAATTAGAGTTTTGAAATCAGATTTTATCTGAATCTTGTATAAATTATATCTTTCGATTCATGGATCCAAAAATTGCAAATAATATGTCTCTCGAAAGCTTATAATGTGTAGAACCTAATAATGAAATAAAATTTCATAGTTTTAGTGGTCAATTTGAACTCATTTTCAAATTGATTCAAACCTATCTCTTACCTTGTTTAATTCATATCTTTTGTTCTACACATCCAAAAATTATGAATTTGTAGTCTTTGGAATCCCCTAATCATGTAGAACATCATAGAATCAAGAAACATCAAAGTTGATACGTGCACACACTTTGTGCATTCAATTTTATACAAATCACTGTTCTGATCATAACTTGAGGTCTAAAATTTATTTTAGAATGAATCCAATTGATGTAGCTTTGTTTTACTGTAATCTATTCAGTAGTATTACTTCCCAATTTTCTTGAACCACTTCACCATTATTCAAATTCAAATATGAGGATTTGAGTATTTTCCTTCATAGGTTGATTCTATTTCTTTTTAGCAGTGTTTATTTCCACTTTAGTATATCTCGTGATCATAGCCAGCTATCAAAGATCATCTTGACACTACCTTGACACATATCATGTCTATCTAAATCATGTTTGTCAAGCCCACACATATTCAAATTACAATTGTGTTATTTGAGTAGAATGTGAATTCATCCCAATCATAGATCCCACTATTGCTAATGTGGTGTTGTCATAATCAATACCATAGCACTTGTTCTTATTCCATGTTGTTCAATGAATCCTTGAGCCCTATTCTCAGTTATCACTCATTCATATCCACTCCCATGCCACTCAATCTTGTTCACATGTATTGAACTATTCATTTTGCAAATGAGTTAATTGAGTAAATCAATGCATTATGAGTCCTAGCCCAATGCCTAAGTGTAATGAATACTATTTATGAATAATTGTTGTCACACTTATTCAATAGTATTGCTATTTCACTATTTGACACTTATGTGATCTAATTCACATGAGTCATTCCAAGTGCTATTCAGATTTTAGTAATGCATAAAGACTACATCATTTATATCTTGCTTAGTCCAATTCTCTCCAATCATATTGACCTTTCCAACTAAGCTCTCAAATCCATATCTCATAATCCCCAATTCTATTGTCTTATCTCTCCTATCACAGTACCTTAAGAAATTTAAAAGGTTAAACCAACCCTTTTCAGTTGTTTGTCTTGTTTGATTTTGTTTGAATCGTACGGTGTGTTTATGTTGTGTTGTTTTCATGTTATAGCTTTGTACGAAGAGCTACGTGTTTTTGTTGAGAGAAGTTAAAGTTCGTGGACTTCAAAAAGGCAAGTGACACACATTCTTCTACCTACTTTTACTACTACATTAGTGTTTTTTAGTAGTATGCATGATAGGTGGAATATTCAACTGTTTTACAAAATGCTAGATCCTAGTAGTGTGTAGCTATCCATGAACCCTGCCTGTTAGGATGCTAAATACTTTGATAAATATTGATGCTATGCTATGTTCATCATGTCAAGGTTGTTTTGTGAATAAATTAACAACTTCAACTAAAATGAACTACCTGCGTGGAATGGTTTAATAAGATGAGGCGGAGAAGGTGGGTTCTAGGGCACATGCCAGGAAGGATGTGTACTCAGGATACTGCTCGGGATGGCCACTCAGGATTAAAGAGATTACTATGTCTTCCATGTTAGTGCAGCCTTACGAGACTATGGGCTATGTCTTGATTGAGTAGGATTAAGGGTTCAGCCATGGGTACTGATAGAGGGTGGTAGCAAAATATAGGGGGCACGGTCAGATCTAGATGGTTGAATGCTTTTTCTGAAAGGTCTTGTCTCATTTTATTTATGGGGTAAAATGAGTCTTAAGGTGAAAGTGCACAACCCCTGCAGGGTGTCAAATCTAAGAGTTTAGCCGGGTCCTCAGTTATGGACAATTGAGTCTCTAGTCATGGAATGTTGGGAAGAATCTCATCACCATTTCTGAATGCTTTAAAATTTGACTAGAAACACTTAGGCAGGAGCTCAGGGCCATACACTCCGAGGGGTGGTGGTTTCTGTTGTTCCAACTTTGTTGAGTTGTGCCCAGAACTACATACCGGCCAGTATGTAATGTATGGGGGTTGTCTTGACCCTTATAAACTAAAATTTTGAAAGAAAGTTTTGCAAAGAATTATAGGATAAAATTGGCTTTATGCAAATTAGCCTATGAGATCCACCAATCATATGCCATATAGTATAGTCTTTTCATAAATGCCACCAAATATGTGTCATTTGCTAGTACGTTGTTGTACTGACCCCTTTGGGGCTGCATATTCAAACGTGTAGGTTTTGTTCGGATGAGGAACGTTTCGTAGGATCTCGAGTCTACATTCCAACATGACTGCCTGTGGCACGTGATGAAGATGGAGGCTCATTGCTACTATGCTTTATGTTGTGTACTCGTCAGGTTGAAGACATATGTAACTGGATTTACGTTGTAATATTTGATACTATTGCAATGATTACTATATTCTGTACGGTGGTGATATCAGTGATACAGGGAGTAGCACTTAACACAGGAGTTCTGCCTTTTTCTAAAGGTAGGGCGCTACATGGTTAGGCAAGCTAGGCGGGGAGACAATTGGAAGCTCGGACGAACTCGCAAGGCAATTCACGAGCAACTTCAATTTGACTTACAAACGGCCAGCACCAACAGAAGAAGTCAAAGCCTGCACGCAGAAACACAATGAATCACTTTGGTCATACATACAATGCTAGAGTATTATCAAAAATTCTACAATCGATGTTTGATGACCCACAAGTATAGGGGATCGCAACAGTCTTCGAGGGAAGTAAAACCCAAATTTATTGATTCGACACAAGGGGAGCCAAAGGATATTTATAAGCCTTAACAGATGAGTTGTCAATTCAGTTGCACCTGGAAACAGACTTGTTTGCAGCGGTTTATCAGTAGCAATAGTTTTATAGTAGTGATAGTAATGAAACAGTAATAGCAATAGTAAAATAAAAGCGGTAATAGTGGCAATAGTAAACAGTAGGATCAAATACTGTAGGCATAGGGATGGATGTACGGGCGTTGCATGGATAAGATAATTCATGAAATCAGTGAGACATGGGCACTGCAGATAAATAATATAAAGCATCCTAGTACTAACAATCATAGGCATGTGTTCCGTATATAGTCGTACGTGCTCGCAATGAGAAACTTGCACAACATCTTTTGTCCTACCAGCCTGTTGCAGCAGGGCCTCAAGGGAAACTACTGGTAATTAAGGTACTCCTTTTAATAAAGTACTGGAGCAAAGCATTAGCACTCGGTGAACACATGTGATCCTCACATCATAACCATCTCCTCCGGTTATCCCAATTTCTGTCACTTTGGGGCCTCGGGTTCCGGACAACAATATGTGTAAACAACTTGTAGGTAAGACCATAAACAACAAGTATCATCATAGAAACAATAACAAGTTCAGATATGAAATCATGGCACTCGGGCCCAAAGTGACAAGCATTAAGCACAACAAGTTGCAACAATGCCATAAGCACTAATAAAAGATTCTAGGCACTATGCCCTAACAATCTCATAGCAAATTACATGAATGATCTCATCCAATCCCTACCATCCCCTTCGCCTACAGCGGGAATTACTCACACATGGATGGGGGAGTCATGGATGGTTGATGGAGAGATGTCGGTGATGATGGTGATGAAGATCTCCTCCCAATCCCCGTCCCGGCAGGGTGCCAGAACGGAGTTTCTGGTTCCGAATCGTGGTTTTTGATGGCGGCAGCGCAGTGGAAGTCTATCAGGGAAAAACGCCGAACCCCCGCTGTTTTCAGCTCAGAGGGTATATGTAGGCGGAAGGAGGGGTGGAGGCGACGGCCGAGGCGGCCTCACCACAGGTGGGCGCGGCCAGGGCTGGGCCGCGCCCCCTGGTGGTGAGCCCAGGCTGCTGCCCCCTTCGTCTCTCCTTCTGGCTCCGTGGGTCTTCTGGCAAAATAGAATTTTTGCAGTATTTTCCGAGATTTTTCCTGAAAGTCAGATTTCTGCACAAAAACGAGACACCAGAGCAATTCTGCTAAAAATAGCGTTAGTCCGTGTTAGTTGTATTCAAAACACACAAATTAGAGGAGAAACAATAGCAAAAGTGTTCGGGAAAGTAGATACGTTTTGGACGTATCAACTCCCCCCAAGCTTAGCTATTTGCTTGTCCTCAAGCAATTCAGTTAACAACTGAGAGCGATAAAAGAAAATTTCACGAACACATTTGCTTCATATGATGTATATATACTAACTATATGATCAAGTACTCAGGCAATTCATAATAAGAAATATGCAACTAATGTTACCTCATAGTCAAGCAAGCTATGAAAGAGTGCCAATGCACTAATAACAAGTAACATGAACATAAGAAGCTACAAGATTGTAATATGCATAAATGATATGGAAGAGTGGTATCCCGCTTGCCTTTATTTGTGGAGCAAAACATAAATGCTGAGGCACCTCTGAAGTCCAAAGGAAGACTAGAAGTAAAAATATCAAAGATACAAGCATCAAAGTTATACCACAATTAATCGTATTCTGGGACAAGCACATTACACAAAGAATAACAGCTATGCTCTCAAGAAGGTACTTAAAGTTAGAAGATGAAGACTCAACATAAAAGTAAAAGAAAGGCCATTCGCAGAGGGAAGCAGTGATTTAACATGTGCTAGAGCTTTTCATTTGTAAAACAGAGATAAAAATTTGGGATTTCTATTTTCATGCCCCTGGTTCGTTAGTTGTACTCAGTTTTCCCCAACCGCTTAACTTTTCCTCAGTTTTGTCAAAGCCCTTGTCTGAAACCGTCACCAGTGCTGGAACGGCTGGTTGCCCGACGGTTGAACACCTTTGACCGTTAACTGCTGACTAGTGGGGCCACGTAGAGCCCGCAAAGACACGTCAGAGCATCCATCTTTGTTTGACCGTAAGCATCGCCGTATCCCTGACCAAAACGCGGACGAGTGGGGCTTCGGTATATCGAATGACAAGTGGGGCCATGACGCTGATACAAGGGGCAATACACGGGTAGGATTAGATTTTTAAATGGAGCTCTACAGCGATGGCACGGAGGAGGTGGCCTGCGGGGTGCCGAGATGAGATCGACGTCCACAAAGAACTGCATGAGGCGAGACCAGATGCATTAGATAGATATGAACTAGACGCGTTTAACCATGCAAAGAAGAGAAGAAATGGTCGAGGACATCGACGACGACCTCAACACTTTGACTGACGGTGTCGGACACGAACGTGAGCAATGTAGAGAAAACTAGTGTCTCTCCTTTCTGGCGTGTATAGATAGGTGCTAGGGGAGTGTGGTGGCGAAGGGAAAGACCTCGCGGTGCTCTGTGGCGTCCAGCATAGCGGGGCGGCGTGGCCATGCCCACAGCGGCGTGCATGTTCGGCATTGGCATCAGCATGTACGTTCGTCATTGGCCTCGGCGGTATCTCTGGTGTGTCAGTGATCGAATGAGGGGACGGGATTGAGGGTGCATCCCGACGGTGACCTAGCAGTGGCGGCGAGCATGCATACCCGTTCTGACCATGCCGATATCGGCATCGGCATTGTTTGGAGGCTGTGGTGCTCGGATCATAGTGGAAATTGCGATTCCCTATTATTTTTACATGCATAATATATAGAAAATAGCTAGATCTATAAATCGATGCATATGAAGCTACATATATATTCTTGGTCATAATCCCCTTAGATGCATGGCTTCACGTCATCGTCGCTTTCATCGTCAGTATCTTCGTCGTCCGTGTAGTAGTACTTCCTGCACGTTGTTCCGTTGAACACCTTCACTGTGAGCACATAATCGCCTTCATATTTGAAGTGTAGGAAGCAGCCGAAATCCACACCGTGCGCGATGGCGAAATTCTCCCAGCCCTTGTCGAGGTACATCCGGCCTTGTCCGTCAAATAGGACCTCCACGGGCCAGAGACGAGGACCGCAGTTAGCTGCTCGCAGATACACCTTTGCGGGCTCCTGGCCGTCAAGATAGTCCGCAAACTTTTGTGGGAGTTCCTGCAAAAAGATCGAGCGCCGATCGTTTGAAATTAAAGGTTTTTTAGAACATGCACATAATTAATCACATGCATCATATATGTGGGAATGCGTACGTACCTTCTTGGCCAAAGGGTCTTCATAGATGGTGATGAAGAACTCCTCTATGATCAATGGCAGTGTTGACGGTGGTGGTGGCAATGATGATGATCCACCACCCCGGCCGCCCCTTCCCCTTCCCCTTCCCCTTCCGGTCGGCGTCCGAGACATGGAAGCCATGGCAATGGATCAAGTGTATGTGAACGAAGAAGAGAGAGGCAGAAACGAAGAAGAGAGAGGCAGAACCTATTGACATGAGGGATCGCCGTTGTGGGGGTTTATAATGGAGAGATGACCGTTGTGGGGTTTACACCATAAATTAAGGTAGAGATGACCGTTGTGGGGTTTACACAATAAATTAAGGAGGAGATGACCGTTGTGGGGGTGGTTTATATCTCAACAAAAAAGTAATGCCTAAAAGAAATGGAAATTCGTGAAAGTTCATCATTTTACCGTGAAAAGTAAAGCCTACAAGAAATGGAAATTCGTGATAGTTTATCATTTCAGCGTGAAAAGTAATGCCTACAAGAAATGAAAATTCGTGATAGTTTATCATTTTACCGTGAAAAGTAATGCGTAAAAGAAATGGAAATTCGTGATAGTTCATCATTTTACCGTGAAAAGTAAAGCCTACAATAAATGGAAATTCGTGATAGTTTATCATTTCAACGTGAAAAGTAATGCCTACAAGAAATGGAAATTCGTGATAGTTTATCATTTTACCGTGAAAAGTAATGCCTAAAAGAAATGGAAATTCATGATAGTTCATCATTTTACCGTGAAAAGTAAAGCCTACAAGAAATGGAAATTCGTGATAGTTTATCATTTTACCGTGAAAAGTAATGCCTACAAGAAATTCGTGATTACCCAACTTGTTGAATCCGGTGGCAAACTCGTCATTTAGCATACATAGAGGGGTAGTAGTTTGCCACCGACAGATAGAGAGAGGGTGGCATGATCCTGCCCGTTGGATCATAGGATCGACGGTAGGTGGGCACGATCCGTGTGACAACAGCTCGACCAATCAGGCCAAGTTAGGGCTTCTGTGAGAAGGGAGAGGGTAAAACTGAGTAGTATCAAGGATACAAGGGCAAGTAAATAGTAAACAGGCTAAGGAATTCAAATAAGAGATTTAGAAAAAGAAAAACACATGTTTTGTACAATGAAACCCAGGTTGGCCTACCTCAAAGTATTAGCAATTCAAATATACATGAGTGTAAAAATTATGGCCTCATTCAGACAAACTATGTTTTGGGTATAGATGTTTTGAGAAGGGGTTTGAGTGGAAAGCCATAAACCTTCATAGCTACTAGTGATTTCAGAAGTGGCCATTTGTGTGAAAACTTGATTTATATATGATTGTTATGATTTCCTACGTGGCAGGTCGCGTAACAAGACTCCATGAGTAGGAGGCACTATGATTTTATTTTTTCGAATTTTTTTGCGCATGAAATGACTCAATTAGATGGCTTAATCCCATCTGTTGACTCTCTGTTGACCAGCCACTTGAGGGTAAAACTGGGTATATTGCACTAGGCAGTATTAGTACTCGAGGGGAAAACTGAGTACAGATATTTTTCCAGTGTAAGATTCGAGGGTAGAACTGAATACACGTAACGGTGCTGACGTGCAGTCCCACGGACGCGTGTCGCGGTGAGCAGCGGTTAGCCGCGCGGTGCGCGTGTTGAGACCAAAATGTCAACTGCTGAGACGAACCATCACTTTGCCAGTACAGAGCCCCTCTCCCTCCCTCTGCACACAGTCTTATCATAACTCACGCACGCAACCACGCCTCTCATGTCCCATCACCTTCTCCAAAAAACCCCAGCCGCCCTATGCGCGCTCCCCTGCCGGCGATGGAGAAGAAGAATGCGCCGGCGGCCGTCGCCCCTGAGCCCATTGCCTCCGAGCCCGTCGCATCCGAGCCCGTCGCCGCCGAGCCCGTCGCATCCGAGGGCGGCGCATCCAAGCGCGGCGCCTCCGTGAACTGGGCCTCTCTTAAGGGTGATGGACCACTTCACAAGATCGGCGACTGCTTACTGGCGAACGAGGAGTACGTGGACACCTACGCTGCTTTGAGGCAAGTTTGTACAAATTGGCGCTCAGATCTACCTGAGCCCGACGTGCATCTGCACGAATGGATCGTGGTAGAACACGCCCTTCCACGCGCCGCTGAGTTCTCCTTCCTCAACCTCCGCACATCCCGCTACGTCACCATCGATCTAACGGAAGTTCATGCAAGGTTCAAATTCCTCCATATCTATAGAGTTAATCTATTTTTATTTTCAATCGTAAACATCTTAGTGCTGAATGTTATCTTCATCAACTCCCTTTTAGATACTACTTCGTCGGCTTTTACCGTGGTGTCATCGTGCTTGCCCAGAGGAACCAGCCGCACAAGATACGACTTCTGAACCCACTCACAAAGACATTGAACGCTACGTTTGAGGCGCAGATGCCATCTATGATTGTGGAGTCAGTCGCTGTAATGAAATCCCCGACTATGGTCTTCATTTGCAAAGGTTACCCCAATGAAATTGCTTGGGTCGATGAGAGCTCTCCTACTAAGGATATAGATGTAGAAGATTGGGGAGAAGGAAGATTTTCGATCGAGGACGATTCTCTGCGTTGCCTTACCCCGTTCAATGGTGAATTGTATGCAATAGCTGTGAACAATTTTGATTTCGGAACATTAGTGTGCACCAACAATGTCCAGTCGGAGAAGCACGCGAGCACTATCAACATGGAGACACTATTTTCATTTCCAGAACTTGGAAATGACAAGTTCTACCTTGTGGAGTCTGATGGTGATCTGCTGCTTGCGTTGTTCGGCGGCAGCCCTGGCAACAAGCATTTGGAGGAAGGTCAACCATTGGTGTACCGTGTGGACACTGAGAGCCGCTCTCTCCATGCCGTCAACATTGGCAGTCGTGCCTTCTTCATCGGTTATAAACGGTGTATCTCCGTCGACACCAGAGTGCACCCGACAGTTCGACCTGGCTGCATCTACTATGAGGGCGGTTATATCAGACAGTACATTGATGATAGAAAGGCCTGGGATGAGTGGCCACGACATGTGGATAGATTAGATTCCGATGGTATGAAAATAGAACAAAGGCCATACCGTTTGGAGGATCTATTGGCTGCACATTGCAGACGGAAGGAGTTCAGTCAATATTTTTTTCATCTCATGGAATATAGCGACTCCGAAATATATGATGAAGAATGAAGAACCTTCATGTTGGGCATACATTGCGTCTTATTTTATTTTCAGCTTAGTTTGTCGTGAACATTAACATCGTTATTGGCTTCTTTTGGCTGCTGTATGCATTTTATGTATTATACTATACTAGCTTCTAGATTAGCTTCTAGATTTGTTACCATATTGGGCAAAAAACGAGGGCCAAAAGGCAGCAATCATTGAAGAAAGACAGAAATAGAAGCTTCTCTAAATTTGATACTAATTTGGTGAAAAGAGAGAGAACTGTTTACAGAGAGAGAGGGGAAAAAGGCGCTCTGAAAAGGCGCTCTGAAAAGTCAATGCCAATTTGGCCCGAGAGAGACAGAACCGAGCTTTCACGTACAACCAAACGCGGTCTCGTCCTGTCCCACGCGGTCCCTTTCTACCAGCCCCACGCGACGTGGCCCCACACGACGCGGCCCCACACGTCAGCACGGAAACAGTCAACTTAACGGGAATCCTCCCGTCCGAGCTCCTTCTGAGGGTTTCAGACAACGGCTTGGGAAAAACTGAGGAAAAACTAACGAGCTGGGGAAAACTGAGTACAACTAACGACCCGAGGGCATGAAAATAGAAATCCCTAAAAAATTATTTTGAGAGGTGGTTGTTTCATGTCAACGACTGGCAATGGGGACTTGCTATCTTCCATAATAAACAAGTGAGAGCGGTTCCAAGTTCTTTGAAAATTTGGCACATTGGTGTTCTTTTATAAAGCTTTGGCACTCCTCCCCACCTTTTTTCCTTTCTCAAACCATGGCTAACCGATTCCATCGGGTGCCCACCAACTTTCACATACCATGGAGGAGTGCCTTTTTTCTTTCTTTTTAGAATTAAATTACAATGGTCTGACCAGCTTCCTTGCAAAATTAATGACGAGCAGATGAAGCTGCCTAGTCGAGGGGTAATTAATTTAATATGGAAGATAGCAATTACGACCACTACGTCCCCATGAGCTAAAAACAGTGGCACAAAACGAGAAGTAGTTGAAAGTTTTGAAAGGTAGCACATGAAAATTTACTTGGGATGGCTTGCAAATACCATGCATAGGAATTTATAGTGGACTCTTTTGGATTACTAGGTTTTCAGGAGTTGGATGCTGATACGTCTCAAACGTATCCATAATTTTTGATGTTCCATACTTGTTTTTACACCATTTGCTTAGTGTTTCGTTACATTTTGTGGCACTTTTATGCATTTTCCGGAACTAACCTATTAACAAGTCGCCACAGTGCCAGTTCCCTGTTTTCTGCTGTTTTTGTGTTTCAAAAAAGCTACACGGGAAATATTCTCGGAATTGGACGAAACCAAAGCCAGTCGCCCAGAATTTTACCGGAGCTTCCAGAGAACCAAAGAGGAGTTGGAGTGGGGCCGCAAGGTGCCCTCACACCAGGGCGGCGCGGCCAAGGGCTGGGCCGCGCCCCCTATGTGTGAGACCACCTCGGTCCACTTCTGACGATGCCCCTTCGCCTATAAAGACCCCCCGACGAGAAAAACCTAAGAACCCGATCAGTTTTCCAAAACACATCGCAATCCGCCGCCGCCATTGACCCGAAGATCGGGAGGGTCCAAAAGCTCTTCCCGGCACCCTGCCGGAGAGGGGAATCCCCACCAGAGGTCTTCTTCATCGCCATGCTTGCCTCCGGAGCGATGAGTGAGTAGTCTACCTTGGACTATGGGTCCATAGCAGTAGCTAGATGGTTGTCTTCTCCACCATGTGCTTCATGTTTAGATCTCATGAGCTGCCCTACATGATTGAGATCACCGTTATGTAATTCTACATGTTTGGTTTGTTGGGATCCGATGAATATTGGTGTTATGCTTGAGTTGAAGTACTGAAATTTATCTTTTGTTATCTCTATGTTGTTTATGATCTTGCATGCTCTCCGTTGTTAGTAGCTATCTTGGCCGAGTAGTTGCTAGTGACTCCAAGAGGGGGTATTTATGCTCGATAGTGGGTTCATGCCTCTATTTAATCTGGGGGAGTGACAGAAACCTCTAAGGTTGTAGATGTGTTGTTGCTACTAGGGGGAAAACAACATTCATATGCTCGAGGGTATATGCTTTGTTTACATTACACACTTTGCTTAATGCAATTATCTGTTATTCGCAACTTAATACTCATGGGGTGTTCGGACGATATCCCCGAGAGTGGATTATTAGTCATAGATGCAGTTGGATGGCAGTCTATGTATTTTGTCATAATGCCCAGAGTAAATCTCATAGTGATCCTCTCATCATATGCACGTTATCTTTATTCTATCAATTGCCCAACTATAATTCGTTTACCCAGCTTATATTATTTTATCTTGTGGAGAGACACCGCTAGTGAACTGTGGATCCCGGTCCTATTTCCTTTATATTGCAATCACCTGTTTACTTTACTCGCACTGTTTACTTTACTCGCATACTATTATCACTTTCCACTCGATACGCTCATACCCTTTGTTTCAAGCAAACCGGTGAGATTGACAACCTCATCGTAAGTTGGGAACAAAGTATTTGGTTGTGTTGTATGCAGGTTCCGCGTTGCAGCTAGCAAAGCAAAGCTTCGACGAGGCGCCTTATAAATTGTCCTGAGCTGTCGCAAGCTAGCAAGCATCACCTTCAGTTGTTTATTTGCTCCTCTCCTGAATGATAAACCTTGGTTTCTTAACTGAGGGAAACCTTGCTGCTATATTCATCACACCTTCCTCTTGGGGTTCCCAACGGGCTGGTCATTTACCAGACATCAAGCAAGTTTTTCTGGCGTCATTGCCGGGGAGGAAGTAGAAGACTTCTGCAAGGGGAGTTTTTCGCATGCACATCCTTTACTTTGTTTTAAGTTTTGCTTTACTTTATTTTTACTTGCATTGTTTTATCAAAAACCCAAAAAAATTAGAATCCTTTGTAGTTGTTTTTACTTGTCTACTTTTAGTTTTGCTAGAATGGCTACTCCTGAAAACACCAAGTTGTGTGACTTTACTAGCACGAACAATAGTGATTTTATCTGCACTCCTATTGCGCCACCTGCTCCTGCTGCAAACTTTTATGAGATTAAGCCTGCTTTATTGAACCTTGCTATGAAAGAGCAATTTTCTGGTGCTAGTACTGAAGATGATGCAGCTCATCTCAACAATTTTGTTGAGCTATGTGAGATGCAGAAATATAAGGATGTTGAAAGTGATATCATTAAGCTTAAGTTGTTTCCTTTTTCTTTGAGAGGAAAAGCTAAGGATTGGTTGCTGTCTTTGACTAAGAATAGTATTGATTCATGGGCTAAGTGTAAGGATGCTTTTATTGGTAGATACTATCCTCCTACTAAGATTATATCTTTGCGTAGCAATATTATGAAGTTTAGTCAGTTTGATAATGAACATGTTGCTCAAGCTTGGGAAAGAATGAAATCTATGATAAAGAATTGTCTCACTCATGGACTGACTACTTGGATGATTGTTCAAACTTTTTATGCAGGACTGAATTTTTCTTCAAGGAACCTACTTGATTCAGCTGCTGGAGGCACTTTTATGTCCCTTACCTTGGGCGCCGCAACAAAGCTTCTCGACAATATGATGGTAAATTACTCCGAATGGCACACCGAGAGAGCTCCACAAGGTAAGAAGGTAAATTCTGTCGAGGAAACCTCCTCCTTGAGTGATAAGATTGATGCTATTATGGCTATGCTTGTTAATGATAGGACTCATGTAGATCCTAATAATGTTCCTTTGGCCTCTTTGGTTGCTCAAGAAGAGCATGTTGATGTAAACTTCATTAGAAATAATAATTTTAACAACAATGCTTATAGGAACAATTTTGCTAGTAACAATTATAGGCTGTATCCTTCTACCAATGGTAATGGTTATGGTAACTCTTATGGTAATTCCTCCAACAACACTAGGGCCGCGCCCTCCGAGCTTGAGGTAATGCGCAAGGACTTCATCGGTAAGCAAAATGCTTTTAACAAGTCTGTTGAGGAAAAGTTAGGCAAAATTGATATTCTTGCTTCTAAAGTTGATAGCCTTGCTCATGATGTTGAACTTCTGAAATTAAAAGTGTTGCCTAATGATGTGAAAGAGAACAATGTTTTTGCTACTGCTAATGCTATCCAAGTTGGAATTGATGAAAATGTTAGATTGTTAGCAGAATTGCATGCTAGATGGGAAAGAGAGGATGAGATTGCTAGGAATATGAAAGTTTGTACTGTTACAACCTCTAATGATGTTGTTCCTAATGCTAGCAATCCTCTTACTTTGATTGGTGTAGAGGAAACTCCCACTCCTTGTGTTAAAAAGCCTAAAACTGCCAAAACTTTTTCTCAAAAGAGTGCTGAAATTTTTTGGAGTGTAGGAGATGATAGCTCGATTTCCTTTAATGATTTTGATGTTGATGGCTGCTATATATCTGAAGTTATTTTGTTCTTACAAAATCTTGCTTTGACTCCCAATGCTAGTTCCTTAAATGTTTCTTTTACTAAGCATATTACCAATGCTCTCATGAAAATTAGGGATTAAAAGTTGAAGCAAAAAGCTTCTGTTCCCAAGAAGTTAGAAGATGGTTGGGAACCCATCATTGATATGCATGTTAATGGTTTTGATTGCCATGCTTTATGTGATCTAGGTGCTTGTATTTCTATTATGCCTAGAAAGATTTATGACATGCTTGATTTACCACCGCTTGAAAAGTGTTATTATGATGTTCCTATTGCTGATGTTGCTAAAAAGAAACCTTTGGGAAGGATTAATGATGTTCTTATTGTGGTTAACAATAACCTTGTTCCCATTGATTTTCTTGTCATGGATGTTGAGTGCAATGCTTCATGTCCTATTATTTTGGGAAGACCCTTTCTTCGAACTGTAGGTGCCATCATTGATATGAGGGAAGGCACCATCAAATATCAATTTCCACTCAAGAAAGGTATGGAACACTTCCCTAGAAAGAGAAAGAAATTAGTGTTTGACTCTATTCTTAGAGCAAATTATGAGCTTGATGCTTCATCACTTGATGTTACTTGATTCGCAATTTTCTGCGCCTAGCTCAAAGGCGTTAAAGAAAAGCACTCTTGGGAGATAACCCAATGTTTTTACATTCAGTTCTTTTTATTTTATTTGAGTCTTGGAAGTTATTAATACTGTAATAACCTCTCCTTATCCTTTTTATTTCGTTTTTGTGCCAAGAGAAGCCTCTAATTTGAGTGAGGTAAGATTTGGGGATGTTGCTGTCCTGAAACTGTTTTTGGTGCTGCACCGTAAAAATTCGTCAAAATTCTCTGTATATCTTTTGGACCTGCGATTTCTTGTGCATATGCCCCAGGTTATATCCAAACTTTTATTAGTTGAACACTTTTTGATTTGAGCAACATAAAACACCTTAAAAATTCGACCTTTGTCAGCTGTTCTGTTTTGACAGATTTCTGTCAATATTTATGTTTGCCGCTTTACCGCTTTCTTTTTGAGTTCTTTTGATCACAGAACTTTTGGGAAAGTTGCTACAGTAGTATATGCTTAATATGTGGTGGTTTTAGGTTGAAACCTGAAGCAAAAAAGGGTTGATTATATGTTATGCTTACACTAATGTTGCTAATAGATTTGTGTTTAGTTTTGTATGAAGGAAGTTTTCAAGTGTAGGGATCGGAGAGTGATGAGATGAGTTGAAGAATGGACAAAAGCTCAAGCTTGGAGATGCCCATGCATCACCCCAAGAAATATCCAAGAAGTACAAGCGTCAAAGCTTGGGGATGGCCCTGAGGCACCACTTCTTCATCGGCAAAAATCAGGTCACCTTTCAAGACACTATATTTTTATTGCTTCATGCATTATGCGTTTTTCTTGGAGCGTCAGTTGTTTTTAGTTTTCAGTTTAGTTTTGTTTTGTTTGCTGCAATAAATGGTTGGACCCCAACAAATTTCTTTTGGAGAAGTTGCCTTGCTTTTCATTTGCCAAGAACACTCCGTTTTTCACTCTATTCGTTTCAACGAGTGTTCTCTTTTTCTAGAACTGCGTTTAGTTTTCGTTTTTGCCTTGATATGTGTTCAGATCTTGTTATATCTTTTCATCAAGGTGTATTTTTGCCTCTGATCTTTATTGGTTTTCATCAAAAGAGGTGTTTATAAAAAGTTTGAATGGTGTTGGAAAAGAGAAAAAGCTTTATGCAAAAAAGTGGTACAAGAAGGAGCTTGTGTAGACTGCGGCTTAGGCTTTTGCATGTCGTGCTTGATGTCTTTTTGATAGTATGCTTAGTGGTTTTGCTGTAGCATGACTTGTCTCAAATAACTGAGATTGCTTAATGAGTCTTTGAAAAAATCATGCGTTGTTTTTATCGTTTGGAAGCATTATTTTGGTTTTCTCCTTGATGCTTTATTTGGGTTGACTTGGCGCATGCTCACACATGTTAGACTCTTCCAAAGTTGCCAATAGCCTCTATGATCATTTAGTTTTTGACTTTTGATGCCACCTTATGCTTCTTTTAAGCTTTGCATGATTATGGCCGTTATTGCTCTCTTAGTTGGTCGCTCCCAGTCTTTTGCTAGCCCTCGCCTTGTACTGAGTATGAGCTCTACTCGTGCATCCAACTCCTAAAAACCGAGTTTTGCCAAAGTGTCCACCATACATACCTATTAGCAATTTGCTATTCCAAGTAAATTTGACTTGCTTTTATTTACTCTTCAAATTAAACTCTTACCAGTGTTATGCGAAAATTGGTCAGTAAAGCTCTCACGAACCAGAAGGCACACTTTACTTTTTCTTGTTCTTAAAAATTTGACATTGTAGTCTCTTATGTTGAGTTGTTATGCTTATAAGTTGTAAGTTGGAGACTAGCCCAGCCATGCCGTCATGGGGTAAGCTTTCAACATTGCACTTCTTATTTGAGTTGATATCGCGATCTTTTGTTTATGGATGCCCGCGGTGTGAAATAAATTGGGAATCTTGCGGGGATCATGGAGTTTGTATATGTGTTAGGGAAACGCCTGGGCCGCCAATCTAAGCCATGCATAATTCATGGTGGAAATTTGTAGCATACCCATAGTGGACATTTGACGACGCATCTCAAAATAAAAAGCTAAACAAATGGTAAATAAAAGAGATGTCGAGATGTTCATTGTCTGCTTGTCCTGTCATTTTGATGTGGGCTTGTTCCATGTCATCGGGCACGGAGGTACCCCGTTGGCGGTTCTCGATGATACATATATACTTACAATGACAAGAGCCTTGCTTGGGACTCTAAGTAAAGTAGCATGAGGTTTGGGTACTCGTATTCATGGGACACGAGGTTTTCAACTTATGATTTGTCAAGCATATGCATCATAATTGTTCTCGCATTAACTTTAACAATTCAAGATGCTTCTGATGGGGGCAATGAGAGCTCAAAGCCGGTAACACTACAATAAATGTGTTGACTAGTGACCAACTCATAGTGACCACAGAAAAATTGGTCATAGATTTATGACCAACTCGGATCAAATGGTCGTAAGCCGTTTCGGAGGGTTTAAGGTCTTAATCCTCATGACCAATTTAGTCCAAAAGGTCATAATGCTCAGACACAAAATGGTCATAACCTATATAATCGAATTTAGCACATTATTTTTAATTGATTTTATGCCGATTATGACCAATTTAAATTGTCATACCACTATAACCAGTGTGACTAGATGTCCACCTCAGCAATTCTGCCTATGTGTCAACGTGTAGGTGCCATTAACGCCTACGTGTCAATGTCTAGGTGGCATTGATGCCTATGTGTCAATGCTCTGACGACTGGGACCCATTGTAATATTGACTCTTTGACTAATATGATGGGTGGGTCCCACCCCTACCCCACCTGTCAGGTGGGTCCCACCCGTCCTACCCCTACCCCTACCCAACCTGCCAGGTGGGTCCCACCTGTCCCCCTACCCCACCTGCCAGGTGGGTCCCACCTGTCCCCCTACCCCACCTGCCAGGTGGGTCCCACCTGTCCCCCTACCCCACCTGCCAGGTGGGTCCCACCTGTCCCCCTACCCCACCTGCCAGGTGGGTCCCACCTGTCCCCCTACCCCACCTGCCAGGTGGGTCCCACCTGTCCCCCTACCCCAGGTGGGTCCCACCTGTCCCCCTACCCCACCTGCCAGGTGGGTCCCACCCGCCCTACCCCACCCCTACCCCACCTGCCAGGTGGGTCCCACCCGCCCTACCCCACCTGCCAGGTGGGTCCCACCCATCCCCCTACCCCACCCCTACCCCACCTGCCAGGTGTGTCCCACCCGTCCCCCTACCCCACCTGCCAGGTGTGTCCCACCCGTCCCCCTACCCCACCTGCCAGGTGGGTCCCACCCGCCCTACCCCACCCCTACCCCTACCCCACCCGTGGGTCCCACCCGCCCTACCCCACCCCTACCAGGTGGGTCCCATCCGCCCCCTCCCCCTACCCCACCTACCAGGTGGGTCCCACCCGCCCCCATGTGGGTCCCACATGTCATATGGACAAGGAAAATATTTCTCACAAAATATGCATCCAGGATGATTCGAACTCAAGACCTCCAACATCTTGGTCATCCACCATCCCCTACCACTACACCACCAAATCACTTGTGTCAAACAATGCTTTCAGTCCATTATATGCCTAATCAAATCTGTTGGGCCTGGGACTATATAGAACTTGACCGGCCCATCAAGTATCCCCCATTAATAGTATGGGCTGGCAAATGGTTTCGGCCCAAATAGCTTCCTAAAAAGAATTCATTATGAATAATTTAAGAACTACTTGAGTAATTGCACCACAAAATTTGCATATAAGCTCGGATTGAAATGATCCAAAAAGCAACTTTGTTCAACTCGCTTAGACTCATAATTTTCATGTTGGTGAGTTATTCATATATGTAAGTATTCTTTTTATCTTTATTAATTCTCTTATGTTGTTTCCAGAATATCTTTAAAATGGTGGGCATGACCACACTTAGCTAGGGGTTTAATCTTGCGAAAATATTTATGGATTTATATTGAAATAGCAACTTATGCATCTAAAAATCAATTTTTTAAAAAATTATGTGAAAACTACTAAGCACTTGTAGTTCAAATTGGGCCCACTTCCTCCTGAATCGGCAGAACAGTGTCAGAAAATTAAAAAATACCTTTAAATGGTTTATTATTTAACTAAGTGCTGAATTTTAAACTCTATGTGTCCTAATATTTTCTGAGATTGTTTTGGCCCAATTTTCAAATTGGATTTTGGTAGCTCCTTCACTAAAACATCGATTTGCGCCACTTAGAAAAATGAAAAATGAGTTTTTCGTGAAAAAAAATGAAAACTTCCTTCTGCAATATTGTTTGTCATTCCGAGTCGAACACTTTTGCAACTAAAAATAATTTTTTCAAAAAATCATGAGCAAACTATGAAGCACTTGTAGTTCAAATTGGGTCCGTTTCCAGCCGAATTGGCAAAAAGTTATCGAAAAAATTAAAAATACCTACAAATAGGATATTGCTCAACAAAGTGCTGAATTGCAAACCCTAAGTGATCTACTATTTTTGGAGATTGTTTTGGTCCAATTCTCAAATTGAATTTTGGTAGCTTCTTCACAAAAATATCGATTTGTGGCACTTAGAAAATAAAAAATGATTTTTTCTTGCAAAGAAAATGAAAACTTACTTCAGTAACATTGTTTGTCATTCAAAGTCGCATACTTTTGTATAATATAGTATCCTTTTATCAGCTACGAAAACCCTAATTTTTATGTATTTGTTTTTGCCGTTTATAAGAATATAGGGAAACTTGTTTTCAGCCAATTAGAGGACAGATCCAGACAACCCACGGATCAGCCCACCGAACACGCCTAAACCGTCAGATGATCTCCATCCAATGACCCATATTCTCCTCCTTGCCCGAGCTCACCAACCCACCTAACAAAACCGGATCCGCAAACCCTAGCCGGGCGGCCGAGCCACATCTCGCCTCCACCCTCCCCCTCCGCCCAGATCCAGATCCGCCGCCACCCATCTTGCCCCTCCGCCCAGGCCGCGCCTCTCGACGCCAAGCCCTCCGACCCTGTACCCTCCGGTCATGAGGGGCGATGGCGGTGGCGGGGGCCGAGGAAGGGGACGAGGTGGCGGCGGGAGGCCGGAGCAGCAGCCCCGCGCGTCCTCGAGTGTATCCTCGGCCTGGGCCAGCCTCGTCGCCCCCCTCGGCCATCACAACGACCTCAACCCTCCCCCATTCTCCGCACGGCCCGACCATGGTGAGCCGAGGCTGCCGCCGTTGGCTCGCCCCGCTGCATCCCCTCGCCATCCTCCTCCTTCTCCGCAGCGGGATCCCATGATCGGACCGCCGCCCCCGTGAGGCCGCCGCTCACGCTCTCCTACCCCAACGCGAGCCGACATCGACGTCTTCTAGGTCCAGGCGGGGGCTCGGCGAAGGAGGCCGCCCCACCGCCCACAGGCGCCTCCACGACGATCTCCTCACCAACAGTGCGGCAACCACCAGGTTGAGCTTTCAATCCTCCTCTGCTTCTCTCTTCAGTTACCACTTTGAAACTTTGTTTGATTATGATTAGATTTAATTTGGATAGATCCCGCACAAGTTGAAAATCTGGTCTCGTTTTCTGATATGTGTAGCTAACTAGGGGGTGCTGCTAGTTTGATTCAATGAGTATTGGTAGTGTTCACCGAATCAGGAGCCTTTCTGGTTTAGATGGTGGTGCCTCGTGATGTAAGCAGGTTCAATTTAGTGCCGGCTCTGGATGTGTGTGTGCTCTTTTAGCCCTATGTTTGTTGCAGATATAGGATGGTTGCTATTCACACTAAGTATCTTATTCCATTGCTGACTAAAGTGGCTGTTGTGTGAAGATTGCACCTTTGTAAAACGTCCCTGGTTTCATCTGGATCTATAACTCATTGCTGTTACCAATTATGCAAGTAATACTTATTCCTACCAGACTAGATTCCAAAACAACAAATTTGATATTCTAAGCTCAATCTGTAGATGTGTTACTGCTTGAGTTTGTACTGCATAATCTACTATGATTGGTTATTTTGATTGTTCACTATGAAATGCTCGTATTGCATTCCAAGCAGTATACTTGCAGATCTCTTTTTTCCTTGACATTTGGTTACAACAGTAGTAGTGCCCAGGAGAAGTACATGAAGGATGATGGCATCGCGCAACAAAGATTCATGTATTTCTGGTATTTAGGATCAAGCGCTGCTTGCCCAACAACAAGCAGGTCTCTGTTATATTTCTCTTGCTTGGTAGGAACTTGATTTCTTTTCATTACTCCTAATGCTCCATGTATGCTAATATTGTACTACAAACTTTCTTGGAAATATTTATCTAGTTATGATAATTAGATATACGCATATGGGTGTGGCATGAGCGCAGTTCTGTGATGGCAAGTATCCCTTTCTTCTTCGTTTTGATACTATTGTTGTTGAGAACTTCCGGTTGACATTCTGGGAGTCACCTGTTATAACAATATAACATATCTATATATGTTGACTGAATTCACATGTTCTTGTTCCTGCGATGATCTCCATTTCATTTCTTCAAGTGGTGTTAGTAGCTGAAATATTGGCTCCATTTTACATTTTCCTCAACCTTCCATTGTTGGTTAACTAAAAAGCAACAACAGAAGCTGATTTCTAAGTACCAATTATGCAACTTATCATATTTTTACCAAAAGTATGCACCGTCTTATCATATTTTTGACTGTTTGATGATGTTGTTTCGTTTTTATTTATTGCTGGTGTGTGTCACGTTCTCATATACGTTTCTGGTGTGCTAAAGTGGCTGTTGTGTGAAGATTGCACCTTTGTAAAACGTCCCTGGTTTCATCTAGATCTATAACACGTTGTTCTTTAACTAATAGAGTATTTGCTGATTGTAGTTACAAGGAATTATTATGTATAGTATCTAGAGAGAATAAATTATAGTTGTATTGAGCTAAACGAAGATGATGCATGCTATGGATATGTCTATCCTTATTGTCTTATGTAACTTTCTAGATGCCATTGATGCATGCAGCATGCCATCAATGAACATGTTCTTGTATCCAGCATAAGCTGTCTGTTAATTGTGTTTTACTTGCTACACTGATGTTAGCTTTTTAACTAGATGAGCATGTTCTCTCTCTGCAGGTACCTCAGACTTGAGGGTTGAACTCCACAACAGCCTTGAGTGAATCCGGCATCTACACCTCAGTTACAGCAGATGGTTGCGAGAGACAATGGGTAGCCATATGACTTTTTATTTGCCTGGTACTCTAAAATGGGTAGCTAGTGCTGGTAATTGTGCAGTAATACGGCAACTACATTAGACAATCTGGTAGCCTCCACATGATACGGATGCATGTATAATAGCATGTGCTATATTGCTATAGAATGTGCTATATTGCTATAGAATGTGCTATATTGCTCATTTTAGTCAGCTCCTTTCATGGTTAATAGCATGAGCTCTGTCCCTCAACTCCACATGATATGGATGCATGTATAATGTTTGCATGTTCTGGTAGCTAGCTTAGTTGAAGCCTGAATCTTTGATGCTTAGCTGCTTGTCTGGACAAATGCATGCTGCTATATGTTCATGCTATATCTTTACATTCTTAAAGATTGATGTATTTCATATCTGGATATATTTGGTGTGATATAGTTTGATCCTTAGTACACTAGCTGATGGTATTTTACTATTACTCTTCGAGGCAATATGTGTGCTATTTCTTAGTTTGATCTTCTATAAGCTTCTGATCTGTGATCCTTCTAATGATAGGTGATTTGGTATTTGGAAATTGGAGGAAGGCGAAGAAGTGCTGGTGTCTTCTATTAAGTGAAGAAGAATTCTGTTGTCTATTTATTTGCTTGGTCTGTTTAATCTTTTGGTACTGGATATGTAATTATTTGTAATATGTAATTATTTCTAAAATGGTTGTGCAAATATTTGGTACTGATATTGATATTTATTTGCAATATTATTGAAATGTGTGATCTGTTGTGATATTTGTGACTAGTGTGGTCAACTTATAAATAAATTCTATCATTTTCGACCTTCCTGACATATGGGGTCAACATCTGAGATTATTATGACTAGTGGGACCAACCTGACTAGTGGGGCGCACCTGACTAGTGGGACCCACCTGACTACTGGGCCAGCTTATAAATAAAAAAGAATGAAAATAGGGAAAATTTGGACTTTAAAAAGGCTGTAGCCCAGAAAATAAATAGGCCAAATGTTGGGCTTGGCCCATTTAGCTAACCAGATATGAGATATAAAAAAAGATAAAAGGGCTGATTTTTGGGCTTGGCCCATGTAGGTGGCTGAGTTGGACTGGGCTGAATTCGTATTACGACCCTGCCACGTAGGATCAGCCATGTAGGATCCGACGTGGCCTGGCCAAATTGCTCGTGACCAATTTTTTGGTCATAATGCTTATGACCATCTATTTTGGTCATAATCGCTTATGACCAATTAGAAAAATTGGTCATCGTAGGCGGTCAGTGACGCTCAACTTCCGACCAAGTGTTTTTGGTCAGAAGAGGGTCATAAGTTGAACAACAGTGACCATCTAGTGACCAAAATGAAGGGTCACTAGTCAACAGATTTCTTGTAGTGTAAGTACCATAATTTTTGAAGGTCTATAAAACTTGCAAACACTGCTTCCCTCCGCGAAGGGCCTTTCTTTTACTTTTATGTTGAGTCACCACCTTCTATCTTTATGCACCATTAAGAGAGCATAGTTGTCATTCTTAGTATAATGTGCATTGTCCCAAAGTTTTCATTGATTGATTCATATTGTTGGTTTCACTTGTTCTCAAATTATTTGTATCTAGTCGCCCTCTTAAACTTGAAGGTGTCCTATGCATTTATGTTTTGCTCTCTATGAAGGACAAGCTGAAAACCATTTGTATGTTTTTCCATATGATTTGAACACACGTTTGACTTTCATTGTTTCATTTTCATGATCTTTTGTTTGTGTTCATTTGCATGTTTATAACATGGTTGCTAAGTTTCTTCTATCAAGATTATGTCTTTCATGCCCATGTTTTAAGTTCTTTTGATCCCAGCTCACAACGCTTACGTATATGATCAAGATTGTGTAGGTGCATGTCACCTCAAAAATTATTTCTTTTGTTATCACTTACCTACTCAAGGACGAGCAGGAGTTAAGCTTGGGGATGCTGATACGTCTCAAACGTATCCATAATTTTTGATGCTCCATGCTTGTTTTTACACCATTTACTTAGTGTTTCGTTACACTTTGTGGCACTTTTATGCATTTTCTGGAACTAACCTATTAACAAGTCACCACAGTGCTAGTTCCCTGTTTTCTGCTGTTTTTGTGTTTCAGAAAAGCTACACAGGAAATATTCTCGGAATTGGACGAAACCAAAGCCAGTCGCCCAGAATTTTACCGGAGCTTCCAGAGAACCGAAGAGGAGTTGGAGTGGGGCCACGAGGTGCCCTCACACCAGGGCGGTGTGGCCAGGGGCTGGGCCGCGCCCACTATGTGTGAGACCACCTCGGTCCACTTCTGATGATGCCCCTTCGCCTATAAAGACCCCCCGACGAGAAAAACCTAAGGACCCGATCAGTTTTCCAGAACACATCACGATCCGCCGCCGCCATCGACCCAAAGATTGGGAGGGTCCAGAAGCTCTTCCCGGCACCCTACCAGAGAGGGGAATCGCCACCGGAGGTCTTCTTCATCGCCATGCTTGCCTCCGAAGCGGTGAGTGAGTAGTCTACCTTGGACTATGGGTCCATAGCATTAGCTAGATGGTTGTCTTCTCCACCATGTGCTTCATGTTTAGATCTCATGAGCTGCCCTACATGATTGAGATCACCGTTATGTAATTCTACATGTTTGGTTTGTTGGGATCCGATGAATATTGGTGTTATGCTTGAGTTGAAGTACTGAAATTTATCTTTTGTTATCTCTATGTTGTTTATGATCTTGCATGCTCTCCGTTGTTAGTAGCTATCTTGGCCGAGTAGTTGCTAGTGACTCCAAGAGGGGGTATTTATGCTCGATAGTGGGTTCATGCCTCTATTTAATCTGGGGGAGTGACAGAAACCTCTAAGGTTGTAGATGTGCTGTTGCTACTAGGGGGAAAACAACATTCATATGCTCGAGGGTATATGCTTTGTTTACATTACACACTTTGCTTAATGCAATTATCTGTTGTTCGCAACTTAATACTCATGGGGTGTTTGGACGATATCCCCGAGAGTGGATTATTAGTCATAGATGTAGTTGGATGGCGGTCTATGTATTTCGTTGTAATGCCCAGAGTAAATCTCATAGTGATCCTCTCATCATATGCACGTTATCTTTATTCTATCAATTGCCCAACTGTAATTCGTTTACCCAGCTTGTATTATTTTATCTTGTGGAGAGACACCGCTAGTGAACTGTGGATCCCGGTCCTATTTCCTTTATATTGCAATCACATGTTTACTTTACTCGCACTGTTTACTTTACTCGCATACTATTATCACTTTCCACTCGATACGCTCATACCCTTTGTTTCAAGCAAACCAGTGAGATTGACAACCTCATCGTAAGTTGGGAACAAAGTATTTGGTTGTGTTGTGTGCAGGTTCCGCGTTGCGGCTAGCAAAGCAAAGCTTGGACGAGGCGCCTTATAAATTGTCCTGAGCTGTCGCAAGCTAGCAAGCATCACCTTCAGTTGTTTGTTTGCTCCTCTCCTGAACGATAAACCTTGGTTTCTTAACTGAGGGAAACCTTGCTGCTATATTCATCACACCTTCCTCTTGGGGTTCCCAACGGGCTGGTCATTTACCAGACATCAGATGCGCGAGAAGTATTTCCTCTCAGTATAAGTGAAGGCTAGCAAAAGACTGGGAAGCGACAATCGAGAGAGCAATAACTGTCATAATCATGCTTGCGACAAAACAAAATTAAAATAGGCATAAAAATGATACAAGAACTCTGAGGCAAAGTAAATCATCGAGGCTTAATTGACTTTTTGTTCAGTCATATGCATGCTTGAGCATGTGCGAAGTCAATTCAAATGAAACTTTCAGAGGTGGATACCACAATAACATACCATATTATGAATAAAACAATGCAAGCAAGCGTCTACATGACATGCTACAAACTATTAGTAAATTGGAACTAATCATATGAGAGCAAGAACTACAAAGCATCCATTAGATAACATATACCTTACATGAACCGACTAAGCATGTCCACATAGATGAGTATATGTACAAAAATGAAAACAAATAGAGTTCATACCAGCCTCTTACCACATCTCGGATTGTCATATCTCGTCATTATTGCCTTTCACTTGTGTGGTTTGAATAATATGAAGTGAATACCAAGCTTCCAATGGAGTCACGGGAGACTGAACTCTGCAACAAACTTTACAAAACCGAAGAAGAACAACAAATATTTTTGGGTTTTCGATTTTTAAAACAAGAACAAAAGGAAATAGCAAATAAAGCAAAATATTTTTGGATTTTTTCAAATATCAAACCGAAAATAGAGAACAAAGCAAACCAAAGCTAGAAAACTAAAAAGGCAAACAAAGAGAAACAACGGAAATATTTTTGGTCTTTTTGTGTTTTGGAAAGAAGAAATAAGAACAAGAACAGCAAAGAAAGTGAAACATGGATATACAAAGTACCGACAAAATATGATATTTAGATGAGTGAATCGTCGGCGTACCTCCCCCCAAGCTTAGGCTTTTGGCCTAAGTGGAGATCAATCCCAGCTCGACCATGAAGTGGCATCCCCAAAATATGACGAAGAAGCACCTTCGTCCTGATATGAGCTCGAGGGCGCCCCAGTGTGGTACGTGGTGTAGTGATAGGCCGGCTCCTCCTCTTCCTCCTAGTCCACGATGCCATGCCGTACGTTGAAGCCGAGCACCCTAAGGCGCTCATCCAACTCCTCCTTTGTGCGTGACCATGGCCTGTTATCAATACTGAACAAACTGGGTTGTGGCAAGGGCACTTCCCTTTCCTCTCCATCCGTGAATAACATTCTATAAACTAATTTCCCTGCACAAGAGTTAGCAGTAACAAAATGATGGAGCTTCATGGCAGCAAGATCAAGCCTCTGTGGAGTCAACAATATATCATGTGGAGCAATAGAAAGTTCAAGAGCAGCAACAATGCGCGCAGCAATAATACCTCCATAAATAGGTCCCCTAGCGGCTAGGCGACGAGCAATAACAGCACCGAGGTTATACTTCCTACTAACATCAAGAGCGGTAGCTAGAAAAGCTAAATGATAATTGGAGATATTGCTAGTGTTTCCTCTACCAAGTACACTAGTAGCAAGATAGTAAGTAAAATATCTAATAGCTGGGAGTTGAATGTTTATTATCTTGCCACGCTGTGCTGTGCGGTCATCATCATTAGTCACTTCTCGGTAAAGCTCTAGCAAATCAGTGGGCTGATGTAGCATCTTCTTTGCCGTCCCAAACATGGGTATACCTAGAATATTACAAAACCTCTGCAAAGACATGGTGATAAACTTATCATAAATCTTAAATGCAATGGAAGGATTGAAATGAGAGTTAGTGAATTTAAAGCTTTCAACAAAAATCTTTGTGAGAATAGCATATTGATTACTCTCATCCATCATGTATGTAGTCAATCCAACCCTGTTAATAAGGAGCAAGAAATCATCAAGAATCCCTGCATCACTCAAAAAGTTAGCACAAGGGAAGGTGGATGGATGCGCATCTCCATCGTCTCCCTCAAGGTTTGGTGACATAAGATCTTCATTGAAAGATATCCTATATTGAGCAGTGGATCTTGAAGGCCTTGATAACCCTGGTGCTTCTCTTTCAAACACTTCTCCATAGGTGTAGTTATCCATGTCCCTTTTCTAAAATTTTTAACAAACCTCATAAAATATGATTTTGAAACAAACACATGAAGGGAACTACTATAGGGAGTAACTAGAGGGCTAACATGCATCAAAATAACATTTCTAAGCAATAGAACAAGCATGCAAACTCATTCACCTGTCACCTATAGAGCTAAAATACTCAAGAAATACTTCACTAAACAAAATTCTACTTGGACAATCGGAGGAGTCACATACCGGAGAACAGATGCTCCAAATTTCAGCAACAATGATGGGCTGAGCAAGGAGATCGAAAAATCAAGATGAAGAGCAGAAAGAACTCGAGTTTGAGCAGGTGTGTCATTGTTTTCGGGAGAGACAAAGAGCTGGGGAGGAAGAGATAAGTGAGAGGCCAGCCCTCCCCCTCACCATAGGTGGGCACGGCCAGGGCTTGGGCCGCGCCCCCTGGTGGTGAGGTGGCATGGCAGGTCCCCCTGAGGTCTCCCAGGTGCCTCTCTGCCCCATTTTTGACATAAAAATTTAAAAATATTTTTCTGGAATTTTTTGAGAAACTTTATTTTTGAGGATTTTTCAGAAAAACGAATAAAGAATAAAACTCGGGAAAAAAAACGGTGGAGCGATAGAAAGCAAATCAAAACCAAGTATGCAGCAGCTCTAAGATATTCTAGTCATGTAACTAATAGAGGGAACAAAAATGAACAAGTAAATATAAGTGAGGTAAAGTAAATGCGGTGAAAATGAAGTTTCGTTCATATAAAATTACTTTGTTAACAAGGTTGATCAAGTCTTGTTACCAAACTAACTTTATATGAGGCAAAACTTTGCATTTCACTATATGCTTATGTTACCTCAACCTTGATAGGCATAGTCCCAATCATAACAATTTTATATTCTTCCTTGGGCTTTCGCTCTGAACAAATAATTTGACCAACTCGAATGGTCTCAACATTCTTGATTGAATTTAGAGCGTTCTTTCTATCAATCTTCTTGGGAAAATAGACCATGTACTCTTTGTCATTGACATTGAAAGTTACTTTTCCTTGATTGCAATTAATAACAGCACCTGCAGTGTTTAGAAAAGGTCTTCCAAGAATAATAGACATATTATCATCTTCAGGCATTTCCAACACAACAAAGTCAGTTAATATCAAACAACTGTTAGCAACTTGAACAGGAACATTTTCACATATACCAATAGGAA
Source organism: Dactylis glomerata (assembly GCA_007115705.1). Classification (NCBI taxonomy): domain Eukaryota; kingdom Viridiplantae; phylum Streptophyta; class Magnoliopsida; order Poales; family Poaceae; genus Dactylis; species Dactylis glomerata. The sequence continues at coordinate 144,834 of QXEO01000160.1, read as the reverse complement.
TAGTAGTAGACTTATCAGCCATCTGCAAAGATATATCAGTTGATACCAATTTTTCTAGATCAAGTCTCTTATAAAGAGAAAAAGGCATGACACTAACTCCGGCTCCCAAATCACATAAAGCAGTTCTAACATAGTTATTTTTAATGGAGCAAGGAATAGTTGGTATACCTGGATCTCCAAGCTTCTCCGGAACTTTACCATCAATAGAATAATTAGCAAGTAGGGTGGAAATTTCCTCATTAGGAATCTTCCTTTTGTTAGTAACAATATCTTTCATATACTTTGCATATGGAGGCATTCTAATAGCATCAGTCAAAGGAATTTGCAAAAATAAAGGTTTCATCCATTCACAAAACCTGTTGTAGTGTTCTTCTTCCTTGGACTTGTGTTTCTTACCAGGAAAAGGCATTGGTTTCTGTACCCAAGGTTCTCTCTCATTACCATGCTTCTTGGCAATGAAGTCTTCTTTGGTGTACTTTGCATTCTTATCAATCTTTTCTGGTTCCTCTTCAACTTCTTCTTTATCGAAAGCATCACCTAGTTCAGTTTCAGCATCAGAAATAGAAACACTATTAGGATCTTTACCTGCTTCAGAGGACTCTACAGTTGTTTTATGCTTCTTCTTGGAAGGAATATCATCTCTTGAAGTGCGTTGAGAATCTTGCTCGATCCTCTTAGGATGTCCTTCAGGATATAAGGGGTCTTGAGTGGTAGCACCTCCTCTTGTGCGTATTTCACACTCTTGTTTTTCTCTTGCGGCATTAACTAGCAAGTCTTTTTGCACCTTGGTAAGCTGATCAATTTGAGTCTGAACCATTTGAAAATGTTTAACAAGTATCTTCACATCATTGGAGGTTCTCTCCACAATATCCTGTAACTTGTTAATAGCTCTAGAATTTTCCAACAAATGATTCTACACCATTCTATTAAAATTATCTTGCTTAACAATAAAATTGTCAAACTCATCTAAGCATTGATCAGGAGGTTTAGAGTAAGGGATATCTCTATCATCAATACGTTGGAGACAATGTACCTCAATAGTAGATGAGTGAGGGATTGGCTTACATAATTCTTCTATAGGAGGTAAATTCTTCACATCTTCGGCCTTAATACCTTTCTCCTTAAGAGATTTCTTGGCTTCCTTCATAACTTCATCATTTAATTCAATCATTCCTCTCTTCTTCGGTGTTGGCTCTGGAGTTGGCGCAGGTATTGGTGCTGGAGTTGGAGTTGGCTCAACTAGAGTCCAATCATCATGATTCCGGCTTATTTTAGCCATTAATTCTTTAGCTTTAGCCGGAGTTCTTTCCCTGAAAACACAACCAGCAGAACTATCCAAATATGACTTAGATTCATCAGTTAGTCCATTATAAAATATATCAAGGAGTTCATTTTTAGGCAATGGCTCTTTAGGTAAAGCTCTAATTAAAGAACAAAACCTTGTCCAAGATTCAGGCAATATCTCTCCTTTTCCCTGTTCAAAATCAAAGATTTTCTGCACAGTAGCATGTTGAGCACTAGCAGGAAAATATTTCTGAAAGAAAGCAATAACCAAAGCAATAGGACTATTAAGAGATCCAGGAGACAAGCTATTAAACCAAGTTTTAGCTGCATCTTTCAACGAGAAAGGAAAAATCTTAGCAACAAAGTAAGTGTGAAGCTTAATATCATCAGAAAACAAATTACTCAAAGTAGAAAGCTCATTCATGTGCTCCATAGCACTTTCATTCTCAGTACCACAAAAAGGCTCTTTCTCAACAATAGATATGTAAGATAAATCTAAAGAGAAATCATAATCCTTATCTCTAATATCTATGGGAGAAGCAGCAAACTTAGGATCAGGAGACAATTTATATCTAACAGCACGTCTCGCTAAAAGTTCCTTAACAGCTTTAGCATCGTGGGTAGCACGAGCTTCAACAATAAAATCATCATCAAGCTCAATATAAGCATCATCAAAATCATCACTAGGACATTCCCTAGACTCAGGTGAACTAACAGGTGTAACAGTGGTGTTTCCCATCTTAGCTCTAGCAATAGTAGCATCTAAAAAGGAACCTAGTGAACCACTCTCATCAAGCATAGTAGAAGCATCATCTAAATTATCAGTGGCATTTTCAAACTCAGCAGAAGTAGTACCAGTGGCATGTGCATGTGGTGGTGTAAGCAACTTACTCATAACAGATGGTGAATCAAGAGCAACAGAAGTGTTCAAAGTCGTACCTCTTCTTGTAGTGGATGGCAATATAGGAACTTTTCCATCACGAGGTTTACCCATGATGAAAGGATTGCAGCGAACAATATGAATCCCAAGTGAACTTACAAATAAAGCTATGCTCCCCGGAAACGGCGCTAGAAAATAGTCTTGATGACCCACAAGCATAGGGGATCGCAACAGTCTTCGAGGGAAGTAAAACCCAAATTTATTGATTCGACACAAGGGGAGCCAAAGGATATTTATAAGCCTTAACAGATGAGTTGTCAATTCAGCTGCACCTGGAAACAGACTTGTTCGCAGTGGTTTATCAGTAGCAACAGTTTTATAGTGGTGATAGTAATGAAACAGTAACAGCAGTAGTAAAATAAAAGCGGTAATAGTAGCAATAGTAAATAGTAGGATCAAATACTGTAGGCATAGGGATGGATGTACGGGCGTTGCATGGATAAGATAATTCATGAAATAAGTGAGACATGGGCACTGCAGATAAATAATATAAAGCATCCTAGTACTAACAATCAGAGGCATGTGTTCTGTATATAGTCGTACGTGCTTGCAAGGAGAAACTTGCACGACATCTTTTGTCCTACCAGCCTGTTGCAGCAGGGCCTCAAGGGAAACTACTGGTAATTAAGGTACTCCTTTTAATAAAGTACTGGAGCAAAGCATTAGCACTCGGTGAACACATGTGATCCTCACATCATAGCCATCCCCTCCGGTTATCCCACTTTCTGTCACTTTGGGGCCTCGGGTTCCGGACAACAATATGTGTAAACAACTTGTAGGTAAGACCATAAACAACAAGTATCATCATAGAAACAATAACAAGTTTAGATCTAAAATCATGGCACTCGGGCCCAAAGTGACAAGCATTAAGCACAACAAGTTGCAACAATGTCATAAGCACTAATAAAAGATTTTAGGCACTATGCCCTAACAATCTCATAGCAAATTACATGAATGATCTCACCCAATCCCTACCATCCCCTTCGCCTACAGCGGGAATTACTCACACATGGATGGGGGAGTCATGGATGGTTGATGGAGAGACGTCGGTGATGATGGTGATGAAGATCTCCTCCCAATCCCCGTCCCGGCAGGGTGCCAGAACGGAGTTTCTGGTTCCGAATTGCGGTTTCTGATGGCAGCGGTGCAGCGGAAGTTTATCTGAGAAAAACGCCGAACCCCCGCTGTTTTCAGCTCAGAGGGTATATGTAGGCGGAAGGAGGGGTCGAGGCGATGGCCGAGGTGGCCTCACCACAGGTGGGCGCGGCGAGGGCTAGGCCGCGCCCCCTGGTGGTGAGCGCAGGGCGCTGCCCCCCTTCGTCTCTCCTTCTGGCTCTGTGGGTCTTCTGGCAAAATAGAATTTTTGCAGTATTTTCCGGGATTTTCCCTGAAAGTCGGATTTCTGCACAAAAACGAGACACCAGAGCAATTCTTCTGAAAACAGCGTTAGTCCGTGTTAGTTGTATTCAAAACACACAAATTAGAGGAGAAACAATAGCAAAAGTGTTCGGGAAAGTAGATACGTTTTGGACGTATCAATGTTGCTAACAAAAGAGCAATCGATGCCTTCACAATTGGATTACGACGAGCAGATCTAGTCGAAGAGATGGGATAGATCAAACCAAAGACAGTAGCAGAACTCATGGACATAACAAACATATTCGCAAATGGTTAAGATGCTTGTCACAACAAGAGAATGCGGTCACCCAAAGATGACAGAGGGCACATGTATAGCAACCAGAGGCGGAGATCTCGCAACTACGACAATTATGGCTCCCACAATCAAGTATCCGCAGAATACAAAGAAAACAATTATCAAGGAGATGACCGTAGAAACATAGGGTATCGAAACAATAGCAGAGAAGACTCGAGTAGCAATAGGAAGTTTCAGCCAAGGGGTTCAAGAGAATACAACTAGTCACCAGAGCAATGGGCCATGCCACATGCACTACACGTACGTCAACGGCAAGAGAGTATCATGGCACACGATGAAAGATTGTAGGACATTCATTAAATTGCAAGAAGTGCTAGGATACAAGCAAGCCGAAACAAGGAGGCAAGGATACGACGGAAACATGAACAACGCACCTCCAGCAAACCAACAAATAGCAAACAGAGCCACGTAAGGGCAAAGTCAACCAAACTAGGGGAACGAGAATGATGGAGGATACATCCCGTCTAAAGGACATATCTCCACAATGATACAACCAGTACCAAAGTCAAACAAGGAGCAAAAAATCATACAAGTTAATTTAGGAGTAACATCGCCTCCAGTGTCTACAGAATATTTACACTGGTCCGAGCAGCCCGTAGAGTTCAGCAGAGAAGATCACCCGATAATAGTGCCTCAGCCAAGCAATGCGCCCTTGGTACTCAAAGCTCAAATAGGAGGATACGACGTGGATAGAGTGTTTATGGACGCAGGGAGCAGAATAAATCTGATCTACGCAAAAACCCTATGGGCGATGAACATATCACTAGAGTTCCTCAAGCTGACAGATTGTTCTTTCCATAGAATCGTACCTGGAAGCACAAACTACCCATTGGTTCGAATAGCACTGAACGTTTGCTTCGGTAACCACCAGAACTATAGACGGGAAAAACTAGACTTCAAAGTCATGGATTGGCCATCTCAGAATCACGCAATCCTCGGGCGACCCGCGTTTTCGCGTTTTATGCAAGTTCCTCACTACACCTACCTAGTACTCAAGATGCCAGGACACAATGGAATCATCATGGTTAAGGGAAGCTTCGAACTCTCAGATATATGCGACAAAGAGGTCCACAAAATGGCGCAAACATTTGGCACGATAGCCGAATATGGGCAACCCAAAGGAAAAACAGGAAGGAGATGGCATTGACTACAAGGCAATCTGAGGAAGACAAAGCCGCCAACATCGATCCAGAAGCGAAGAAACTTTAGGTCCACACTGAGGACCCAAACAAATCTATAGCAAACGAGTCAGGGGCTCCGACCGCTTAGGCGACGTTTTATTAAGCAAATAGAGGCTTTTTAGCCTAGAAGTTTGAGTTAGTTAATAAAGGCTATTCAACCACGAGTTATAGGGGCAAGAACTTCTGAATCCAGAACACATGCCACCGGTCGGGTTCCTTGAGCGACCCCGTGTATCTTTGCATTCAGCATAATAAATAAAGGACAAGTTCCTCATATTCCGAGTTTATAAGTCTACTCTACTAGGGGGCTCCATCTCGAGAATGTGGAAACCGCGGCAAATGCGAAAACTGTGGCAAACACACAAATTACGACAACCTACACGACATAGCATCTTGAGTCAAAAATTGTGATACAGTCGCTAAGACATCAGAGTAAATAAACTCTCATGCTTAAAAAACAATTGAAGGCAAGCAAACAAGCTACAATGAATAAACATCAAACATCCTTTCTACAAGGGTACTTGATCTGAAGGATCAACCAGGAGCGAGTTCAAATATTGGTACTCTCGAAAGAAGCCAGCATCGGCTTCCAGCAGCTTAGTAATCATCCTTCTAGCAGGCTCAAGCGTAGCATCCATGTGGACCTACATTGGCACATCTCTAGATCTCTCGGGAGGAGGCAAACTTGGGAAATAGTATTGAAGTTAAGCTTCGAGTGCCACTTCCGCACCCAGCCAAGATCAAAGTTGGTGCTAGCGACCAGGTTAAGCTCTATCAGGGGGTGAATATGTTGTCTCATCTTGAATACTTTGAGTAGTTGGCAGGAATTCTTGGGAAAAGGGTTCTTGGGGAGCATCACCGAAAACATCATCGTCAAGGCCTTTTGACAGCCATCAACAGCCTCTCCAATATGCTGGGTGCGATCTTGCAATAGCACCACGGCGCTACGTCGGCGAGTGTCAGCCCAGAAATTATTGGTATCTGACGAAACACTCTCGAGAGCTGCAGCTCGCTCATATACTCGACGATCCTCCGCAACAGGATCCAAGCAAATACCTGGGGCACGAGAGTAAGGCCAGCACAAACAAAAATTGTGGCAAAAATACTTGGGGGGCTCCGAGTGACTTACATTGAAGTTGCTCGCTTGCCGCTTTGATAATCTCGGTCATGTAAAGATCACACTCTTCGAGTTGAACAACTTTGGCCACTGATACGTCTCAAACGTATCTATAATTTTGATGCTCCATGCTTGTTCTTACACCATTTGCTTAGTGTTTTGTTACACTTCGTGGTGTTTTTATGCATTTTCTGGAACTAACCTATTAACAAGATGCCACAGTGCCAGTTCCCTGTTTTCTGCTGTTTTTATGTTTCAGAAAAGTTACACAGGAAATATTCTTAGAATTGGACAAAACAAAAGCCAAACCTCCTAATATTTACCAAAGCTTCCAGAAGTCCGAAGAGGAGACGGAGGGGGCCACGGGCTGGCCACACCATAGGGCGGCGTGGCCAGCCCCTAGCCCGCGCTCCCTATGGGTGAGGCCACCCTGGTCCACCTCTGACGCTACCCCTTTGCCTATAAAGACCCCCCGACGGGAAAAACCTAAACACCCGATCAATTTTCCAGAAACACATCGCGATCTGCCGCCGTCGTCGACCCGAGATCGGGAGGGTCCAGAAGCTCTTCCCGGCACCCTGCCGGAGAGGGGAATCGCCACCGGAGGTCTTCTTCATCGCCATGCTTGCCTCCGGTGCGATGAGTGAGTAGTCTACCTTGGACTATGGGTCCATAGCAGTAGCTAGATGGTTGTCTTCTCCACCATGTGCTTCATGTTTAGATCTCGTGAGCTGCCTGACATGATCGAGATCACCTTTATGTAATTCTACATGTTGTGTTTGTTGGGATCTGATGAATATTGGTGTTATGTTAAGTTGATGTGCTGAATATTATCTTATGTTATCTCTATGTTGTTTATGATCTTGCATGCTCTCCGTTGTTAGTAGCTATCTTGGCCAAGTAGATACTAGTGACTCCAAGAGGGGGTATTTATGCTTGATAGTTGGGTTCATGCCTCTATTTAATCTGGGGGAGTGACATAAACCTCTAAGGTTGTAGATGTGTTGTTGCCACTAGGGAGAAAACAACATTCTTGTGTCCATGGACATTCGTTTTGTTTACATTACACACTTTGCTTAATGCAGTTATCTGTTGTTCGCAACTTAATACTCGAGGGGTGTTCGGATGATATCCCCGCGAGTGGATTATTAGTCATAGATGCAGTTGGATGGCGGTCTATGTATTTTGTTGTAATGCCCAGAGTAAATCTCATAGTGATCCTCGTGACATAAGCACGCTATCTTTATTCTATCAATTGCCCAACTATAATTTGTTTACCCAGCATGTTGTTATTTATCTTATGGAGAGACACCACTAGTGAACTATGGGCCCCGGTCCAATTTCCTTTACATTGCTATTACTGTTTACTTTTACTCGCGCTGTTTACTTTCTCGCATACTACTATTGTTTTCCACTTGATACGCTCAATCCTTTGTTTGTACCAAACCGGTGAGATTGACAACCTCATCGTAAGTTGGGAGCAAAGTACTTGGTTATGTTGTGTGCAGGTTCCACGTTGCTGCTGGTGCAAAGCAAAGCCCTGGACGAGGCGCCTTATAAATTTTCCGGAGCTGTCGCAAAGCTAGCAGGCATCACCTTCTGAAGTTTGGATTTTTCCTACTGGTTTGATAAACCTTGGTTTCTTACTGATGGAAAACTTGCTGCTGTGCTCATCATACCTTCTCTTGGGGTTCCCAACTGGTCGGTAATCTACATCAACACTGCACCGCAATCAAGCTGTTGTCTAGCACCGTTGCTAGGGAAAAAGAAGATTTCTGCAAGGGGAGTCTCACACGCACATCCTTTACTTTGTTTTAGTTTTGCTTTACTTAATTTTTGCTTGCATCGTTTTATCAAAAATACAAAAAATTTAGTTTCCTTTATAGTTGCTTTTATTTACTTGCTTTTAGTCTTGTTAGAATGAGTAATCCTGAAGTTGAAGTCCGTACTTTTAAGCAACAAGGGGGAGAGAGTTTGAAAGATGCTTGGTACCGTATTAGCAATGCTTATCATAGGTGTACAAAGAAGCATTCCACCATGATCCTCCTTAGAAATTTTTATGTTGGTATATCTAGTTGGAATAGGTACATTCTTGATACTCTTGCAGGAGGTAATTTTCTGGGTACTCCGCTCTTGAAGCATGCACTTTAATTGAAAGTTTAGTGGGAGTACCACCTATTCATGTTGTTAAAACTGAGATCACTTTGGAGGAAGTTATAGAAAAACTAGGATCCTTAGAAAAGAGTTTGCCAAATATCCTTGATAACGCTAGCCGGGTTAATGAATTGATAGAAAGTATCGGTAAGAGAATCACTGTTTTAGAGGCTAGCACTACTCTTGATAGTCAAAATTTTAGGATTGGTAAACTAGAGGAGTCTATGGAAACTCTTAGTTCAATTTTCTCTTCTCTTAAATTTAAGAAGGAGAAAGCTTTTGTTGGAAAAGAGCCAAAATTTATGTATGTTCCCAAGGTGTCTGTGCCTAAACCGCAGCATGTTTTTAAGATTGGTAAAACTTTTAGTTCAACTAAGAGTGACTTGCCAGTTGAATCATCTTTAGGAACTTCTAAAGTGCCTAGTGTGGTAAGTGGTGATCTTGAGGAAACCGTTGATCTTAATGCTTCACTTGATATTACTTGATTTGCACTTTCTGCGCCTAGCTCAAAGGCGTTAAAGAAAAGCACTCTTGGGAGATAACCCATTGTTTTACTTTCAGTTCTTTTTCTTTTATTTGAGTATTGGAAGTTATTACTACTGTAATAACCGCTCCTTATCCTTTTTATTTCGTTTCTATGCCAAGAGAAACTTCTAATTTGAGTGAGGTAAGATTTGGGGATGTTGCTGTCCTGAAACAGATTTTGGTGCTTCACCGTAAAAATTCGTGAAAATTCTCAGAATATCTTTTTGACCTGAGATTTCTTGTGCGTATGCCCCAGGTTATATCCAAACTTTCATTAGTTTTACACTTTTTGATTTGAGCAACAGAAAACCCTCTAAAAAATCGACCTTTGTCAGCTGTTCTGTTTTGACAGATTTCTGCCACTATTTGTGTTTGCCTCTCAATCGCTTTCTTTTTGAGTTCTTTTGATCACGGAACTTTTGGGGAAGTTGCTACAGTAGTATATGATTTATATGTGGTGGTTTTGAGTTGAAATCTGAACCAAAAAAGGGTTGATTCATTATTATGCTTACACTAATGTTGCTAATAGAATTGTGTTGAGTCTTGTATGAAGGAAGTTTTCAAGTGTAGGGATTGGAGAATGATGAGATGAGTTAAAGAATGGATAAAAGCTCAAGCTTGGGAATGCCCACACACCCCAAGAAATATCCAAGAGGTACAAGCGTCAAAGCTTGGGGATGCCCCCGAGGTACCCCATCTTAATCGGCAAAAATCAGGTCACCTTTCAACACACTATATTTTTATTGCTTCATGCACTATGCGTTTTACTTGAAGCATCTTTACTTTAGTTTTTTGTTTTTTTTGTTTTTTTTGCTGCAATAAATGGTTGGACCCCAATAAATTTCTTTTGGAGAAGTTGCCTTGCTTTTCATTTGCCAAGAACACTCCGTTTTTCACTCTTATCGTTCAACGAGTGTTCTCTTTTTCTAGAACTGCGTTTAGCTTTCGTTTTTCGCCTTGATTTTTGTTCAGATCTTGTTATATCTTTATATCAAGGTGTATTTTGACCTCTGGTCCATGTTGGTTTTCATCAAAAGAGTTGTTTCAAAAAGGTTCGAATGGTGTTGGAAAAGAGAAAAAGTTTCATACAAAAAAGTGGTACAAAAAGGAGATTGTTTAGACTGCGGCTCAGACTTTTTCATGTCGTGCTTGATGTCGTTTTGATAGTATGCTTAGTGGTTTTGCTGTAGCATGACTTTTCTCAAATGACTGATATTGCTTAATGAGCCTTTGAAAAAATCATGCGTTGTTTTTATTATTTGGAAGCATTATTTTGGTTTTCTCCTTGATGCTTTATTTGGGTTGACTTGGCGCATGCTTACAACATGTTTGACTCATACAAAGTCGCCATAAGCCTCTATGATCATTTAGTTTTTGACTTTAGATGCCATTTTATGCTTCTCTTAATGATATTTTGTCGCTATGCATGATTATGGCCGTTATTGCTCTCTTAGTTGGTCGCTCCCAGTCTTTTGCTAGCCCTCATTTTGTACTGAGTATGAGCTCTACTCGTGCATCCAACTCCCAAAAACCAAGTTATTCCAATGTGTCCACCATACATACCTATTAGCAATTTGCTATTCCAAAGTACATTTGACTTGCTTTTATCTATCCTTCAAATTAAACTCTTTTGGTGTTATGCGAAATTGGTCAGTAAAGCTCTCACGAACCTGATGGCACACTTTACTTTTATCGTTCTTAAAATTTTGACATTGTGGCTCTCTTATGTTGAGTTGTTATGCTTGCAAGTTGTAAGTTGGAAATTAGCCAAACCATATCGTCATGGGGTAAGCTTTCAACATTGCACTTCTTATTTGAGTTGATATCATGATCTTTTGTTTATGGATACTCATGATGTGAAATAAGTTGGGAATCTTGCGGGATCATGGAGTTTGTATATGTGTTAGAGAAACGCCTGGGCCACTAATCTAAGCCATGCATAATTCATGGTGGAAATTTGCAGCATGCCCATAGTGAACATTCGACGACGCATCTCAAAATAAAAAGCTATACGAATGGTAAATAAAAGAGATGTCAAGGTGTTCATTGTCTATTTGTCCTGTCATTTTGATGTGAGCTTGTTCCATGTCATCGGGCACGGAGGTACCCCGTTGGCGGTTCTCGATGATACGTGTATACTTACAATAACAAGAGCTTGCTTGGGACTCTAAGTCGAGTAGCATGAGGTTTGGGTATTCATACTTCACGGGACACGAGGTTTTCAACTTATGATTTGTCAAGCATATGCTTCATAATTGTACTCGCATTAACTTTAACCATTCAAGATGCCTATGATGGGGGCAATGAGAGCTCAAAGCTAGTAAGTACCATAATTTTTGAAGGTTTATAAAACTTGCAATCACTGCTTCCCTCTGTGAAGGGCCTTTCTTTTACTTTTATGTTGAGTCTTCACCTTCTACCTTTATGCACCGTCTAAGAGAGCATAGTTGTCATTCTGAGTTTAATGTGCATAGTCCCAAAGTTTATCATTGATTGATTCATGATTATGGTTTCACTTATTCTTAAATTATTTGTATCTAGTCGCCCTCTTAAACTTGAAGGTGTCCTATGCATTTATGTTTTGCTATTCCATGAAGGACAAGCTAAAAACCATTTGCTATGTTTTTCCATATGATTTGAACACACGTTTGACTTTTATTGTTTCATTTTCATGATCTTTCGTTTGTGTTCTTTTTCATGTTATAACATGGTTGCTAAGTTTCTTCTATCAAGATTATGTCTTTCATGCCCATGTTTTAAGTTCTTTTGATCCCAGTACTCAATGCTTACATAGATGATCAAGATTGTGATGGTGCATGTCACCTCAAAAATTATTCTTTTGTTATCACTTAACTACTCGAGGATGAGCAGGAGTTAAGCTTGGGGATGCTTGATACGTCTCAAACGTATTGCTACTCGTGTGATGGCGCCAGAAAAGACTGTGGCATTTAGTTGACGTGGGAGCAGTAAGTCCTTGTGCGTGGTGATGACCAGCCCGTTGGGAACCCCAAGAGGAAGGTATGATGAGTGTAGCGGCTAGTTTTCCCTCAGTTAAGAAACCAAGGTTTATCGATCAGGAGAAGAGAGACGATGACGACTGAAGGTGTTTGTGGAACCTGCACACACACAAACAAATACTTTGTCCCCAACTTGCGATGAGGTTGTCAATCTCACCGGTTTGCTTGAAACAAAGGTTATGACTGTATCGAGTGGAAAACAGTAGTAATATGCAAGTAAAGTAAACAGTGCGGGAAAAGTAAACAGGTGATTGCAATATGATTAAAATAGGACCGGGGTCCACAGTTCACTAGTGGTGTCTCTCCATAGATAAAATAACATGCTGGGTAAACAAATTACAGTTGGGCAATTGATAGAATAAAGATAACGTGATATGTCAAGAAGATCACTATGAGATTTACTCTGGGCATTACAACAAAATACATAGACCGCCATCCAACTGCATCTATGACTAATAATCCACCCCCGGGGATATCATCCGAACACCCTAGAAGTATTAAGTTGCGAACAACAGATAATTGCATTAAGCAAAGTGTGTAATGTAAACAAAGCATATGCCCTTGAGCATATGAATGTTGTTTTCTCCCTAGTAGCAACAACACATCTACCACCTTAGAGGTTTCTGTCACTCCCCCGGGTGAAATAGAGACATGAACCCACTATCGAGCATAAATACCCCCTCTTGGAGTCACTAGCAACTACTCGGCCAAGATAGCTACTAACAACGGAGAGCATGCAAGATCATAAACAACATAGAGATAACAAAAGATATAATTCAGTACAGCAACTTAATCATAAACACCAATATTCATCGGATCCCAACAAACCAACATCATAGAATTACATAACGGTGATCTCAATCATGTATGGCAGCTCATGAGATCTAAACATGAAGCACATGGTGGAGAAGACAACCATCTAGCTACTGCTATGGACCCATAGTCCAAGGTAGACTACTCACTCATCGCTCCGGAGGCAAGCATGGCGATGAAGAAGACCTCCGGTGGCGATTCCCCTCTCCGGCAGGGTGCCGGGAAGAGCTTCTGGACCCTCCCGATCTTCGGGTCGACGGCGGCGGCGGATCGCGATGTATTCTGGAAAACTGATCGGGCCCTTAGGTTTTTCTCGTCAGGGGGTATATATAGGCGAAGGGGTGATGTCAGAGGAGGGACCACGCCCCCTCACACGGGGCTGGCGCGACCAGGGGGGTGGCCGCGCCGCCCCTGTGTCTGGGGCCCACGTGGCCCCACTCCGTCAGGTCTTTGGATGTCTGGAAGCTTCCCTGTGAAATATGACTTCAGGAACTTGTTTCGTCCAATTCCGAGAATATTTCCTGTGTATCACTTCTGAAACACAAAAACAGCAGAAAACAGGAAACTGGCACTGTGGCACTTCGTTAATAGGTTAGTTCTGGAAAATGTATAAAAATGCCACTAAGTGTAACGAAACAATAGGCAAATGGTGTAAAAACAAGCATGGAGCATCAAAAATTATAGATGCGTTTGAGACGTATCAAGCATCCCCAAGCTTAACTCCTGCTCGTCCTCGAGTAGGTAAGTGATAACAAAGAATAATTTTTGAGGTGACATGCACCTACACAATCTTGATCATATATGTAAGCATTGGTGAGCTGGGATCAATAGAACTTAAAACATGGGCATGAAAGATATAATCATGACAATAAGAACTTAGCAACCATGTTGTAAACATGTAAATGAACACAAACAAAAGATCATGATAATGAAACAATGAAAGTCAAACGTGTGTTCAAATCATAAGGAAAAACATACAAATGGTTTTCAGCTTGTCCTTCAAAGAGAGCAAAACATAAATGCATAGGACACCTCAAAGTTTAAGAGGGCGACTAGATACAAATAATTTAAGAACAAGTGAAACCAACAATATGAGTCAATCAATGAACTTTGGGACAATGCATATCACACTAAGAATGACAACTATGCTCTCTTAATGGTGCATAAAGAAAGAAGGTGGTGACTCAACATAAAAGTAAAAGAAAGGCCCTTCACAGAGGGAAGCAGTGATTGCAAGTTTTATAACCTTCAAAAATTATGGTACTTACCGGCTTTGAGCTCTCATTGCCCCCATCATAAGCATCTTGAATGGTTAAAGTTAATGCGAGAACAGTTATGATGCATATGCTTGACAAATCATAAGTTGAAAACCTCGTGTCCCGTGAATACGAGTACCCAAACCATGCTAATTTACTTAGAGTCCCAAGCAAGGCTCTTGTCATTGTAAGTATATGCATATCATTGAGAACCGCCAATGGGGTACCTCCGTGCCCGATGACATGGAACAAGCCCAAACCAAAATGACAGGACAAGCAGACAATGAACACCTCGACATCTCTTTTATTTGCTATATTGTTTAGCTTTTTATTGTGAGATGCGTCGTCGAATGTTCACCATGGGTATGCTGCAAATTTCCACCATGAATTATGCATGGCTTAGATTGGCGGCCCGGCGTTTCCCTAACACATATAAAAACTCCATGATCCTCACAAGATTCCCAATTCATTTCACACAGCGGGCATCCATAAACAAAAGATCACGATATCAACTCAAAAAGAAGTGCAATGTTGAAAGCTTGCCCCATGACAGCATGGCTGGGCTAGAATCCAACTTACAACTTGCAAGCATAACAACTCAGCATAAAAGACCACAATGTCAAATTTTTAAGAACAGGAAAAAGTAAAGTGTGCCTTCCGGTTCGTGAGAGCTTTACTGACCGAATTTCGCATAACACTGGTAAGAGTTTAATTTGAAGAGAATATAAAAGCAAGTCAAATTTACTTGGAATAGCAAATTGCTAGTAGGTATGTATGGTGGACACTTTGGAAAACTTTGGCTTTTAGGAGTTGGATGCACGAGTAGAGCTCATACTCAGTACAAGGCGAGGGCTAGCAAAAGACTGGGAGCGACCAACTAAGAGAGCAATAATGGCCATAATCATGCAAAGCGACAAAGCGACATTAAAAGAAGCATACGATGGCATCAAAAGTCAAAAACTAAATGATCATGAAGGCTAACGGCGACTTTGTAAGAGTCTAACATGTGTGAGCATGCGCCAAGTCAACCCAAATAAAGCATCAAGGAGAAAACCAAAATAATGCTTCCATACAATAAAAACAACGCATGATTTTTTTCAAAGGCTCATTAAGCAATCTCAGTTATTTGAGACAAGTCATGCTACAGCAAAACCACTAAGCATACTATCAAAAATACATCAAGCATGACATGAAAAAGCCTAAGCCGCAGTCTACACAAGCTCCTTCTTGTACCACTATTTTGCACAAAGCTTTTTCTCTTTTCCAACACCATTTGAAATTTTTATAAACACCTCTTTTGATGAAAACCAATAAAGATCAGAGGCAAAAATGCACCTTGATGAAAAGATATGACAAGATCTGAATGCATATCAAGGCGAAAACAAAAACCAAAAGCAGTAGCAGAAAAAGTAGAACACTAGAACAACTCCGTTTTCACTCTTATTAAATCATCGAGCGTTCTACGCAAATGAAAAGCAAGTACATCTCCTCCAAAGGAAATTTGTTGGGGTCCAACCATTTATTGCAGCAAACAAACAAACTAAACAAACTAAGAAAACTAAAGCAACTAACGCTCCAAGAAAAACACATAGTGCATGAAGCAATAAAAATATAGTGTCTTGAAAGGTGACCTGATTTTTGCCGATGAAGAAGGGGTGCCTCGGGGGCATCCCCAAGCTTTGACGCTTGTACTTCTTGGATATTTCTTGGTGTGATGCATGGGCATCCCCAAGCTTGAGCTTTTGTCCATTCTTCAACACATCTCATCATTCTCCAATCCCTACACTTGAAAACTTCCTTCATACAAAACTAAACACAATTCTATTAGCAACATTAGTGTAAGCATAAAATATATTCAACCTCTTTTAGCTTCAGGTTTCAACCCAAAACCACCACATATAAATTATATACTACTGTAGCAACTTCCACAAGAGTTCCATGATAAAAAAGAACTCAAAAGAAAGCGATAAAGTGGCAAAAACAAATATTGACAGAAATCTGTCAAAACTGAACAGCTGACAAAGGACGAATTTTTGAGGGATTTTCTGTTGCTCAAATAAAAAAGTGTTCAACTAAGAAAAGTTTGGATATAACCTGGGGCATATGCACAAGAAATCGCAGGTCCAAAAGATAAACAGAGAATTTTGACGAATTTTTACGGTGCAGCACCGAAAACAGTTTCAGGACAGCAATAACCCCAAATCTTTACCTCACTCAAATTAGAGGCTTCTCTTGGCACAAAAACGAAATAAACAAGATAAGGAGCGGTCATTACTGTAGTAATGACTTCCAAGACTCAAATAAAAGAAAAAGTACTAAAAATTAAACAATGGGTTATCTCCCAAGAGTGCTTTTCTTTAACGCCTTTGAGCTAGGCGCAGAAAAGTGCGAATCAAGTAATATCAAGTGATGAAGTGCTAGGATCAGCACGTGCCTTACGTCTCCCTTTCTTACCTTTGCTCTTGACTCTAGGAAAGACATGGTTATTGCAAGGTGGAGTAGTAAATGTTATATTGCCTTTTCCCACATCGATAACGGCGCCAAGGAGCTTCAGAATGGATCTTCCAAGTGTGATTTGTCCTTTTCCTACACATTCAATAACAAGATAATCAGTAGATATCATTCTTCCTAGGATTTTTGTAAAGACTCCTTCAGCTATTCCAAGGGGAGATATGGTGGCATTGTTAGTAAGAAAAATTTCTTCTCCTCCCTCAGAAAGCTTCCAAAGGCTCAAAGATTCATAAACATCCTTTGGCATGAGACAAAATTCAGACATAATATCACAATGAGCATGAAAAGTTTCACCACTAATGGTGATTTTTATTGTAGGATACCAACTCGAAGGCTCAGAATTTATAGGCACATAATCAAAATGCTGGCGCAAAGTATTGTAACAAGAATTCAAACTAGCAGTGTGAGTCTCAAGAGTATTAAGTCTATTAAAAATGCACACAAGAGAGGAATCAAAATAGGTTGGCATGCTATAAATTGTAATCAACTTTTTAATAGTATTAAAGGCTTGATCTCCATCACAATGAAGGAAATCTCCTTCAGAAGTAGCATCCAAAGCATATCTATAATGAAGAGAAAGTCCAAAGTAAAAACTACTAAGAAGCAAACTCAAAGCCATTTTAGGTTCAGTTTTTCGATGCCAATCATAAATCCTAGACCAAGCTTCCTTAAAACTTTCCCCATCCTTTTGCTTAAAAGTGAAAATCATGTCCTCAGGAGACATAGTAGTAGCAACGGAACTAGACATAGTAAACTAAAGTAAAGTAAAAACAACTACCAAGGATTCTAATTTTTTTTGGGTTTTTGATATAAAAAGCAGTGCAGGTAAAATAAAATAAAGTAAAGCAAAACAAATAACAAAGTAAAGAATGTGTGTGCGAAGAACTCCCCTCGCAGAAGTCTTCTCTCTTCCCCGGCAACGGCGCCAGAAAAGAAGCTGCTACTCGTGTGATGGCGCCAGAAAAGACTGTGGCATTTAGTTGACGTGGGAGCAGTAAGTCCTTGTGCGTGGTGATGACCACCCCGTTGGGAACCCCAAGAGGAAGGTATGATGAGTGTAGCGGCTAGTTTTCCCTCAGTTAAGAAACCAAGGTTTATCGATCAGGAGAAGAGAGACGATGACGACTGAAGGTATTTGTGGAACCTGCACACACACAAACAAATACTTTGTCCCCAACTTGCGATGAGGTTGTCAATCTCACCGGTTTGCTTGAAACAAAGGTTATGACTGTATCGAGTGGAAAACAGTAGTAATATGCGAGTAAAGTAAACAGTGCGGGAAAAGTAAACAGGTGATTGCAATATGATTAAAATAGGACCGGGGTCCACAGTTCACTAGTGGTGTCTCTCCATAGATAAAATAACATGTTGGGTAAACAAATTACAGTTGGGCAATTGATAGAATAAAGATAACGTGATATGTCAAGAAGATCACTATGAGATTTACTCTGGGCATTACAACAAAATACATAGACCGCCATCCAACTGCATCTATGACTAATAATCCACCCCCGGGGATATCATCCGAACACCCTAGAAGTATTAAGTTGCGAACAACAGATAATTGCATTAAGCAAAGTGTGTAATGTAAACAAAGCATATGCCCTTGAGCATATGAATGTTGTTTTCTCCCTAGTAGCAACAGCACATCTACCACCTTAGAGGTTTCTGTCACTCCCCCAGGTGAAATAGAGACATGAACCCACTATCGAGCATAAATACCCCCTCTTGGAGTCACTAGCAACTACTCGGCCAAGATAGCTACTAACAACGGAGAGCATGCAAGATCATAAACAACATAGAGATAACAAAAGATATAATTCAGTACAGCAACTTAATCATAAACACCAATATTCATCGGATCCCAACAAACCAACATCATAGAATTACATAACGGTGATCTCAATCATGTATGGCAGCTCATGAGATCTAAACATGAAGCACATGGTGGAGAAGACAACCATCTAGCTACTGCTATGGACCCATAGTCCAAGGTAGACTACTCACTCATCGCTCCGGAGGCAAGCATGGCGATGAAGAAGACCTCCGGTGGCGATTCCCCTCTCCGGCAGGGTGCCGGGAAGAGCTTCTGGACCCTCCCGATCTTCGGGTCGACGGCGGCGGCGGATCGCGATGTATTCTGGAAAACTCATCGGGCCCTTAGGTTTTTCTCGTCAGGGGGTATATATAGGCGAAGGGGCGATGTCAGAGGAGGGACCACGCCCCCTCACACGGGGCTGGCGCGGCCAGGGGGTGGCCGCGCCGCCCCTGTGTCTGGGGCCCATGTGGCCCCACTCCGTCAGGTCTTCGGATGTCTGGAAGCTTCCCTGTGAAATATGACTTCAGGAACTTGTTTCGTCCAATTCCGAGAATATTTCCTGTGTATCACTTCTGAAACACAAAAACAGCAGAAAACAGGAAACTGGCACTGTGGCACTTCGTTAATAGGTTAGTTCCGGAAAATGTATAAAAATGCCACTAAGTGTAACGAAACAATAGGCAAATGGTGTAAAAACAAGCATGGAGCATCAAAAATTATAGATACGTTTGAGACGTATCACGTATCTATAATTTTTGATGCTCCATGCTTGTTCTTACACCATTTGCTTAGTGTTTTGTTACACTTCATGGCATTTTTATGCATTTTCTGGAACTAACCTATTAACAAGATGCCACAGTGCCAGTTCCCTATTTTCTGCTCTTTTTGTATTTCAGAAAAGTTACACAGGAAATATTCTCAGAATTGGACGAAACAAAAAACAAACCTCCTAATATTTACCGAAGCTTCCAGAAGTCCGAAGAGGAGACGGAGGGGGCCATGGGCTGGCCACACCATAGGGCGGCGCGGACAGCCCCTGGCCCATGCCCCCTATGGGTGAGGCCACCCTGGTCCACCTCTGACGCCGCCCCTTCGCCTATAAAGACCCCCCAACAGGAAAAACCTAAACATCTGATCAATTTTCCAGCAACACATCGCGATCCGCCGCCGTCGTCGACCCGAGATCGGGAGGGTCCAGAAGCTCTTCCTGGCACCCTACCGGAGAGGGGAATCGCCACTGGAGGTCTTCTTCATCATCATGCTTGCCTCCGGCGCGATGAGTGAGTAGTCTACCTTGGACTATGGGTCCATAGCTGTAGCTAGATGGTTGTCTTCTCCACCATGTGCTTCATGTTTAGATCTCGTGAGCTGCCTTACATGATCGAGATCACCTTTATGTAATTCTACATGTTGTGTTTGTTGGGATCCGATGAATATTGGTGTTATGTTACGTTGATGTGCTAAATATTATCTTATGTTATCTCTATGTTGTTTATGATCTTGCATGCTCTCCGTTGTTAGTAGCTATCTTGGCCAAGTAGATACTAGTGACTCCAAGAGAGGGTGTTTATGCTCGATAGTTGGGTTCATGCCTCTATTTAATCTGGGGGAGTGACAGAAACCTCAAAGGTTGTAGATGTGCTGTTGCCACTAGGGAGAAAACAACATTCTTGTGTCCAAGGACATTTGTTTTGTTTACATTACACACTTTGCTTAATGCAGTTATCTGTTGTTCGCAACTTAATACTCGAGGGGTGTTCGGACGATATCCCCGCGAGTGGATTATTAGTCATAGATGCAGTTGGATGGTGGTCTATGTATTTTGTTGTAATGCCAGAGTAAATCTCATAGTGATCCTCGTGACATAAGCACGTTATCTTTATTCTATCAATTGCCCAACTGTAATATGTTTACCCAGCATGTTGTTATTAACTTATGGAGAGACACCACTAGTGAACTGTGGACCCCGGTCCAATTTCCTTTACATTGCTATTACTGTTTACTTTTACTCGCAATGTTTACTTTCTCGCATACTACTATTGTTTTCCACTCGATACGCTCATTCATTTGTTTGCAGCAAACCGGTGAGATTGACAACCTCATCGTAAGTTGGGAGCAAAGTACTTGGTTGTGTTGTGTGCAGGTTCCACGTTGCTGCTGGTGCAAAGCAAAGCCCTGGATGAGGCGCCTTATAAATTGTCCGGAGCTGTTGCGAAGCTAGCAGGCATCACCTTCTAAAGTTTGGCTTTTTCCTACTGGTTCGATAAACCTTGGTTTCTTACTGAGGGAAAACTTGCTGTTGTGCTCATCATACCTTCTCTTGGGGTTTCCAACTGGTCGGTCATCTACATCAACACCGCACCGCAATTAGCCACCAAGACAGACATTTGATCCTCTAAAGAAGACACCTTTTTTGACAATGCTGCTGATTTCTTGACCTGGTCCATGATAGTCAAAGTTTGATGCTTCAAAATTGACACCCGACCATCAATGTTGTCGTGGTGAAACAACATATGCCATGGGATGGCTTAAGTTGGGGCCGAACTAAGTACTGGAGGATTTGGGAGAGGGAAACGCGCTAAGGAGGACGACAGAAAGAGACACACAAGCTACCCAGGTTCAGGGCTCTCATAAGGAGATAACACCCCTACTCCTACACTACTATATGTATATATGGATCGATGGAGGTACAACAATGGTAGCTTCCAAGCTCTCTGCTAGAGGAGGAAGATGAACTATCAAATGTGAGACTATCAAGTGACCAACCCCTTACTAGGGCTCCCTGGGCCACCTTATATAGTGGTGCCCAGGGTTACAACGGTCATCCTTCCATACATGACATATGCTACACTCCAAATAGGACATGGTGATGACGCTCTTCCATCCTTGACTTTCTCCTCGATTGCCCTCGATGGGACTCACCATGCCTGTACCTTGTACTTCCTTGACTGTGACCTTACCACTGTTGTAGCAAGGACAGTACTTAGCACTGTGGTGGTTGGTGAAGCACCACTGTGCACCCTGTCATCATCATCCTCCCCCATGCCTGGGAAGGTTCTTTCCTTGATTGTAGGGACATGACCCTTTGGTTGACTTCTGTGCCTAGGATATAACCGTTGGTCATATCCCGGACTCATATGCCAGACCAACAACCCCTGACCGGGTAATCCGGCCTACTCCTGTTCCTGCATAATATACCAACTAGGTTAGGTCGGCATATTACATATCGTATTCTGGCTAAGCCGACATTCCTGAGTACCCACCAAGGTATTTCCTGTATGCCGGCCTAGCCGATACCTCTATATGCCAGCCAGGCCCAACCTTAGTCAAACCTGCTATAATCAATCTCTTATCTCATCTCTTTCTGGTCTCTTGACCCTCCCGGGGGTCATCGACCTGACAATCGAGATCCGCAATCCTTGAAAGGTGTTCAGCACAGTGATCAGGAGATTCAGGTTCAGAAGGAACCCCAGGAGCCTGTGAACTGGCTGTATCTATCGGCAGCAAGCTGAGTTCAACCTCAGATTTTTCGACATCGAAATTAGGCTGGAAAAGGAAGAAAAGGACAAATTCAAAGACAGAACGAGTAGGATCCATACTTCACCATACAAAGCATTTATAAGGAAGAGATGATCGACCAAACAACATGAAGAAGTGTAACATCCCAAGTTTTCAAAATATAAAAATTCATCATGCATTCATGGCATATAGCATATCATGGTCTTCTCCAAAGTTTTGAATCTGATTCTTTCAAAGAATATGGTTTCAAATGCCTTTTACCACAAATTTTCGAAACAAAAAGGTTTCAGAAAGAAAGTATTTAAAATGAGTTCCATTAGTTATGGAGCTATTTTATTTTCTTTTAGTAAATTTTGAAAACCAAATATTGGGAAGTTGTTATTTAAAATTTTAACTTCCTAGTTATTTGGACTCTATATTTAAATTCTTACAAATTATTTCTTTTTCCATGATATCACTAAACCTCTGGTTTATAGGATTTAAACACACCTTTTAAAGAGCAAAAGTGGTCAGATTTGATTTTTTTTCAAATCAGAATAGAATAGCTTTTTCAAAACCCAAAACAGTTTTCAAAAACAAAAGAAAAATAAAATAGAAAAAAAATAAAAAGGGAGAGCCAGCAGCCCACTTGGGCCGCACCCGGGAGCCAGCCGGCCCAGCTCACCCCCGAACCGGCCCAACCCCGCTCCCCCTCCCCTCTCTCTCCGCCAAGCGGGACCCGCACGTCAGAACGTTCTTCCCCCCTAATTCCTCTCCTGGAATGGAAACGCTCGCCGGCGTTACTCCCCCGGTGATTACTCACGGATTAAATGGTCATGAAGACCTCTCCTATAAAGCCCCGCACTTCCCTCTCTCGCTCCTCCCTTTCCCCTCTGAAAAGATGCCGCCGGGCTGCTCAAATCGCTCGCCGGAGCTCGCAGGTTTTGCCGCCAGACGTTGTTGATTCCGACGCGGTGAAGGCTCCCCTTCTCCTCTTGAGCTCCCTCTCCTTCTCCCCTCTCTCTGGAGCGTCGATGGATAGCCTTGCCCCACTTTTTCTCGCAGTTTTTCGAGCTCCCTGTCGACCACCGAGGCCGCCGTCGCCTCCAGCCACCACTCGCCGTCGCCTCGGGAAGCGCCAGTCGTCGACGACCACAGATTCGAGGTCGCCGTCGTCTGCTGAACACCATCTGCCACTCCATCGCCACCGTTCATCATCGGAATCACGCCGCCATCGACCACCATGGCCGTCACCTTGCCGGACTGCTTCGCCGGTGAGCCATCCCCCTCCTATCCTTTTTCCTGCACTTGGATCCTGATCGCACGGCCAATTTTAGAAAGGACTCACCGAAACGGTATCGGCCAATGATGCTGCGCCACGTCGGCCAGGCCGGTCAGCCCCCCCCCCCCCCCCGGTCAAACCAGTCAAATGGTTTTCAAATTTGAATTTCAGTTCCAGAATTCTATTGCATATTGTAAAATCGATAGAAAATAAAACACTTGGCCAAAAATTACAAATAATATCTTGTTGGATTCCTTAGAAAATGTAGAATCCAGTAGTACAATAAAACTTCATATTTTATGGGTTCATTTTGAATCTATTATCAGATCTGAATCAAACCTTGGTTAACTTAATAAATTCATAACTCTTGTTCTGTGAGTCCAAATGCTACAATTTTGTAGTCTATGGAATCCTTGGAACATATAGAACACTTTAGGATCAAAAGTTTTCAAAGTTAATACGTGCACAAACTTGCTTCTATTAAATATGTTCAAATCACTATTTTCATTACCATTTGAAATCTAAAAACTATTTTTGAGTGAAACCACTTGCAGTGGCTTCAAGTTACTGTCAGCTAACCAGTGGTAGCTTAAAATTATTTTTTTACAGTACAGTACCAAACCAAAACTTATTTTCAGAGGTGTTATCCTGTTTTGTCAAATAAACTATTTGTTTAATGCATTGGAAATTGTTTAATGAAACTTTTCTAAAACCACACTAGTTTTCAAAGGCATCATACTTCATCTTATACAACATTTTCACACACACTCACCTAGTATGTGAAATTAAAATGACATTTGCATACATGCATACATGTCTATGTTTGTCATTAGAAATAGATTGTTGATTGCTTGAATGTTTGGTTTGAATAGATTGTGAAGAGGAGCAAGACAACCTTTGTGACTGTTGTGAGTGTGCAAGATGTTACCAAGGCAAGTGACACACATATCCCCTACCTATTTTTACTACTGCATTAGTGTGATTCAGTAGTATGCATGATAGGTGAAATGTTCAACTGTTTTATCAAATGCTTAGATCCTAGTAGTGTGTAGCTACCCCTCAAACCCCACCTGTTAGGATGCTAAATACTTTGTAAAATATTGATGCCATGCTTTGATCACTTGATAAAAGTGTTTTGTGAACAAATTAAGAACTCCAACTAAAATGAAACACCTGGGTGGATTGGTTTGATGATGGAGGCGATGTTGAGTGGCGACCTGGGGCTACACATTGTGTAGTTGTTGCCTGGGCGTTCACTTGTGGTTTGCCACCCAGGAACAAAGAGGTTAATATGTCTTCCATGCTTAGAGTGCTTCCAGTGCAGCCTTATGACATTATGGGCTCTGTCTTGACTGATTAGATGTGGGAGTGCAACTTGTGTGCAAAGCAGGGGCTGGTAGTTGAATTGTAAGTTGGGGATGGAGCTTGCCAGTTAGTTGCCCTCTGCTTCTAAAAGGTCTCATTTCATTTTATGTATGGGCATAAAATGAATCATAAGGTGAAAGTGCACAACCCTTGCAAGGTGTCTAAACTAATCGATTAGCCGTGTCCTCGGTTATGGACAATTGAGTCTCTAGACATGGAATGTACGGAAGAATCTCATCACCGATTCTGAATGACTAAAATCTGTCTAGAAACCCTTAGGTAGGAGCTCAGGGCCATGCACTCCGAGGGGTGATGGTTGCTGCTGTTCCAACTTTGTTGAATTGCGCCCAGTGCTACATAACTTGCAACTATGTAGTATTTGGGGGTTATTTCGACCCTTGAAAAATTAAAATTTTGAAAAGAAAGTTTTGGAAAGTATAGGACAAAATTGGCTTTATGCAAATTTTAGCCCAGAGATCCACCAGCCAAATAGCAAGTAGCTAGCTCTTTCACAACTGCCACCAAATAAGTGTCATTTGCCAGTACATCATTGTACTGACCCCCATTCATGGGGCTGCATAATCAAATGTGCAGGTTCTTCTGATGAGGAGTGAAGTGTTAGGATCTCGAGTCTACATACCAACATGACTGCCTGTGGCGCATGGTGAAGATGGAGGCTCGCTACTATTTTAGTTTCCGTTGTGTCAAGTTGAACTCTGTTATTTGTTTCAGTCCATGAGACTATGAGGATTTGTAATAATTTGTGAGACTTATGTATCTGGATCTGCGTTTAATCTTGATACTATGCAATGATTACTATATTTTGTTCTGTGGTGCTATCATTGATCCAGGGTATAGCATATAACACAGGTGTTCCACCTTAATCCAAAGGTGGGGCATCACAAAATGGTATCAGAGCATAGTGTTGCGTGTAGGATCGAGACCCTAGGATTTGACAACCATAGGACACAAAAATTTTACTTCTAAATACTATGCAAAATAATCATGATCTTATTATCTTAACCATTTCATTCTTACTTGTATTTCTCTTCTTGTTCTGATCTTTCCCTCTTCTTTTTCAAAATGTTGTAGATGGACACCTATGATGAGAGAGTTGTAGCTGGTGAGGGAGACTACCTTTTCTCGGAGGTGCTGCTTGACCTCGCCACCCAGCTTCAGATACCACCTCCAGTTTTTCTGTGGGAAGATGCAGTACAAGGAGTATGGTATGGAGAAGTGGTTAATCCAAACCACTATCCAAGGAAGACTTGATGAAGAAGGAGAGTCCACAATGGAGTACACCGAAGCATACGTGGACTGGAGGTATTCGGTGGAGATTGCCATGCAGGGCGCCATCGCCCGCATTCGCCACAAGTACAGAACTCTCATCCCACGTCCCTCGGCCTATGGGATGATTGGAGAGCGATCTGTTGGAGGACATGTTGTGGATCGCAGAGGCCAGGAGTTCCACTCCCTCCTGAGAGGTTACCTCACTGAGAGGGAGCGCTGCTCAGTCAATCTGGAAGACATGCTGAAGAAGCAGATTATCCACCAGGACCAGTTCAGAGAGCTCATGGATCTTACCACCAAAAAGATCATGGAGACCGAATCTGCACTTGTGATGATGGATGAGAAGAAGACTCAATTGGAGAACAAGCTCAAGATTGTTGAAGGACCTTTGCAGTTAGACGGGAAAATTCTCCAAGATGACATCTGGTCTCATCTTCTGGAGAAGACATTACTGCTGCAGTATGACAACCTGCAGAAGTTGGGAGATGAGAAGAAGCAGATTGAGGAGGTCAACAATGAGCTGAAGTCTGAGAATGAAAAGCTGAAGATGAAAATTGCTGAGTTAGAAGCAAGTCAGAAAGAAGAGGAGTCCGAGGAAGAAGAGGACCCCGAGGAGAGACTCGTGTATTCCTCTTGTGATGGTCTATCCTATGAGGAATGGGAAGCCAAGGCACTGAGAGACCTCAAAAAGGCAGAGCGTCGAGGCCCTCTACCCCTCCCATGTCTCAAGAGGGTTAAGAGAGGCTAGTTGACCACCATCATCGTCTTGTATCGTTTGCGATAGCACGTTTGTATTGTCTTACCGTGTTGGTATGACAGTACCATTTATCATTTGCTTTTTCGAACTCTTAGTACTTCTAAAATTGTTAAGACTTGCGTTTCGCGCGTAGTTTAAAATTTTATCAAAGGTTGTGTGCTTGTTTATTGTTTGTGATTGGCTTGTTGTATTGTGCATGGGTAGGATTTTTCTCCTCTAGTTTTATCTGTCTATTACTCATCTATGCTATCAATTACCCCAGATGCCGCCTCGCTGTGCCAACAACAACAATGGGAATGAAAATGAGAACAACAACAACGATGACACCAACGCAGCGATTCAGCAGCTAGTGGCAGCTCAGGCCCAGCCGATGCAAATGATGACCCAGTTCATCCAGGCAAATGCAAACAACAATAACAACAACAATAACAATCCCCCGCCACCACCGCCGCCACCCCACCCCAGGTGGATAGATTGGCAAGGTTTCTGAGGCTGAGACCCAACAAGTTCTCATCTGCTACTGAACCAATAGTAGCTGATGACTGGCTGCGTTCAGTCAACAAGGATCTGACCACCTGGGAGTGCATTGATGCTGAAAAGGTGCGCTTCACTGCTCACTTACTTGAAGGGCCGGCAGCTATGTGGTGGGAGACATACCAGGTTACCCATCCAATAGATGATCTGGACTGGGACACCTTCAGAGAAGGCTTCCGTACTGCCCACATATCCTCGGACACTATAAATGTGAAGAAGGAGGAATTCCGCAGTCTGCGACAAGGTGGAAGAACTCTGAAGGAGTACATGGATGACTTCTGTGCTCTCTCCAGGTATGCACCTGAAGATATTGATACTGATGCAAAGAGGAAGGAAAAGTTCCTCAGTGGGCTCAAGAGAGAACTCAAAATACCCCTATCAGTGGCCTATGCTCCAAATTATCAGTCTCTGCTTGATCAGGCCATCACTCTGGACAACAACATTAAGAAAGAAGAGAACCGTAAAAGGAAGTTCAGTAACAGCAGGAGCCATGTGGAACCATTCCACAAGAAGCACCACTCATCTGAGAGCAGTGGA
The DNA here is from genome assembly GCA_007115705.1 of Dactylis glomerata. NCBI lineage: Eukaryota > Viridiplantae > Streptophyta > Magnoliopsida > Poales > Poaceae > Dactylis > Dactylis glomerata. The sequence goes on along the minus strand of QXEO01000160.1, from coordinate 117,240 downwards.
CTCGGCAGCTCTCACAAACATGGGAATCGTTTCCATAAAGGAAATGGTAGCCACTTCAACAGCCATAAGCATAGTGGAGGTTTCAAGGGAAACAGCTCCAGTGGACATCACAGTGGACACAATGGTCAGCATCGCCACAACACCGAACCCAAGAAGGACCTCTCTGGCATCACTTGTTTCAAGTGCAAGAAGAATGGTCACTATTCCTCTAGCTGCCCAGAAAACAAGACCACTGAGCTTGCCAAGCCCAATCCATTTTAGAAAGGCCAAGTGAACCACCTCAATGTGGAGGAGGTGATGAATGAACCTGATGCAGTGATGGGTATGTTCCCTCTCAACTCATTTATAGCATTAGTTTTATTTGATACTGGAGCATCTCATTCATTCATATCAAGAACTTTTGCAAACAAAAATGGGTACCCCACTGAAACCATAGGAAAAACCATTAAAGTAAGTTCCCCTGGAGGAGAATTGTTAGTCAATGCTGGTTGCAAGAATCTGATTCTAGAAATCGGTAAATATGAGTTTCCAACCCATCTAGTAATCCTAGACTCACAGGGTTTAGATGTAATCTTGGGCATGGATTGGATGACTACCTATGGAGGAGTCATAGATTGTGTGAATAGAGCAATTACACTCACCACCCTAGAAGGGAGGAGAATTAGATACAAATCCCAACTGGATTTTAATGATATTAGGCTAAACCATCTTAAGGGGGTTAGCCTAGATGAAGTGCACATAGTGAATGAATACCCCGATGTGTTCCCTGATGAGCTACCAGGAATGCCACCTGATAGAGATGTAGAGTTTCTCATTGATCTGCTACTGGGCACTGGCCCAATAGCAAAGAGACCCTACCCTATGTCCACTGATGAGTTGAAAGAACTCAAGAAACAACTAGCAGAACAGTTAGGAAAGGTATTCATTAGAGAAAGTTCATCATCATGGGGAGCGCCAGTTCTGTTTGTTGAGAAGAAAGATAAGAGTCAGCGTTTAGTAATGGACTATCGTTCGTTGAATGAAGTGACCATCAAAAACAAATATCCACTACCAAGAATCAATGACTTGTTTGATCAGTTAGAAGGAGCTAGCGTGTTTTCCAAGATCGATCTTAGATCTGGATACTTTCAGCTCAAGATTAGAGAACATGACATTCCCAAGACAGCCTTCGTCACTAGATATGGCTCGTATGAATATACGGTGATGCCTTTTGGTTTAACCAATGCACCGTCATACTTCATGAGCATGATGAACAAAGTGTTCATGGAATTTCTAGATAAGTTTGTCGTTGTCTTCATTGACGACATACTGGTCTACTCAAAAAGCAAAGAAGAACATGAAAAGCATCTACGTGCAATATTGGAGAAGCTCCGAGAGCACCAGCTATATGCTAAATTCAGCAAGTGTGAATTCTGGCTCAATGAAGTAGGATTCCTTGGACACATTATAACCAAGGAGGGAATTGCAGTCGACCCAGCCAAAGTGACCGCAGTAACGGAATGGGAACCACCCAAGAATGTTGGAGAAATTCGTAGTTTCTTGGGATTGGCCGGATACTACCGGAGATTCATTGAGAACTTTTCAAAGATAGCTAAAACAATGACTGAGTTATTGAAGAAAGAAAAGAAGTTTGAGTGGACTGAAGCTTGCGAAAATAGTTTTCAAGAGTTGAAAAAGAGATTGGTGTCTGCACCCATTCTGTGCCTACCTGACATAGAGAAAGAATTTCAGGTGTATTGCGACGCTTCACGTCAGGGTCTAGGAAGTGTGCTGATGCAAGGAGGCAAAGTAGCAGCCTATGCCTCTAGACAACTCAAGAAACATGAGCTCAACTATCCTACTCATGACCTTGAGTTAGCTTCAGTAGTTCACACCTTGAAGACTTGGAGACACTATTTGATGGGAAAGAGATGTGAAGTCTTCACCGACCACAAAAGTTTGAAGTACATCTTTACTCAGAAAGACCTCAACATGAGACAAAGAAGATGGTTAGAACTCATCAAGGATTACGATTTGAGTTTGCAATACCATCCTGGTAAAGCAAACGTGGTAGCTGATGCCTTGAGCCGTAAAGCCTATGTGAACTGTCTATCTACAGATGTGTTGCCAGAAGATCTATGTAGGGATTTAAGAGACCTCAGCCTGGAGGTAGTACCAAAAGGTTACGTAGCATCGCTAGCAGTGCAACCAACCCTAATAGACAGAATACGCCAAGCCCAGAAAGGAGATAAAGAGATAGAGAAGATCAAAGAAAACATGAGGAAGGACAAAGCTAAAGGCTTTAGCAAAGATGAACAAGGAACTATCTGGTTTGAGAAACGTATTTGTGTACCTGATGACCCCGATATTAGAAAATTGATATTTCAAGAAGCCCATGAGACCCCATACTCTATTCATCCTGGTAATACCAAGATGTACATAGACTTGAAAGAAAGATTTTGGTGGAGCAATATGAAGGGAGACATTGCCGAATATATAGCCAAATGTGATGTGTGCAGTAGAGTAAAAGCTGAACATCAAAAGCCAGCTGGACTACTTCAACCACTGAAGGTGCCAGATTGGAAATGGGATCAAATTGGTATGGACTTCATCACTGGGTTACCCCGCACAAAATCAGGGTATGACTCAATTTGGGTTATAGTCGATCGTTTGACCAAGGTAGCTCATTTCATACCAGTGAAGACCACTTACACTAGTGCAAAGTTAGCTGATATCTACATGAAAAGGATTGTGAGCCTTCATGGTGTTCCCAAGAGTATTGTGTCAGATAGAGGAACTCAATTTACCTCTCACTTCTGGAAGCAACTTCATGAATCACTAGGAACTAGGCTGGAATTCAGCACAGCATTCCACCCACAGACAGATGGACAAACAGAAAGAGTAAACCAGATTTTGGAAGATATGCTGAGAGCATGTGCTCTAGACTATGGGTCTAGTTGGGATGACAACCTGCCTTACGCAGAGTTTTCCTGCAACAACAGCTATCAAGCCAGTATTGAGATGGCACCATTCGAAGCCTTGTACGGCAAGAAATGTACTACACCTCTACTATGGAGTGGTGTAGGAGAACGAAGTTTCTTCGGACCTGATATCATTCAAGAAGCTGAAGAAAAGGTTAGGTTGATCAAGGATAGGTTGAAAATAGCTCAATCTCGTTAGAAGAGCTACACGGATAACAAGCGTAGAGACATCACCTATGAAGTAGGAGACAGAGCCTATCTCAGAGTGTCACCCCTTCGTGGTGTTAAGAGGTTTGGTATTAAGGGTAAGTTAGCACCCCGATTCATAGGACCATTCAAAGTCCTATCCCGCAAGGGAGAAGTAGCCTATGAATTGGAACTACCCGAAATTCTCTCAGCTGTACACAACGTGTTCCACATGAGCCAGCTAAAGAAATGCCATCCAGAGATGTCAGAAACACCATTGAATGATACGGTACCCCTCGAGGAAGTTCAACTAGATAGTGACTTGACTTATGAGGAGAAACCCATTAAGATACTCGAGACAGCAGAAAGAACTACACGCACCAAAACCATCAAGTTCTGCAAAGTACAGTGGAGTCACCACATTGAAGAGGAAGCCACTTGGGAGCGTGAAGATAACCTTCGAGAAGATCACCCACACCTATTTGCTAGCCTTTCCGAAGCTCGAGGGCAAGCTTCATCTTAAGGGGGTTAGTCTGTAACATCCCAAGTTTTCAAAATATAAAAATTCATCATGCATTCATGGCATATAGCATATCATGGTCTTCTCCAAAGTTTTGAATCTTATTCTTTCAAAGAATATTGTTTCAAATGCCTTTTACCCCAAATTTTAGAAACAAAAAGGTTTCAGAAAGAAAGTATTTAAAATGAGTTCCATTAGTTATGGAGCTATTTTATTTTCTTTTAGTAAATTTTGAAAACCAAATATTGGGAAGTTGTTATTTAAAATTTAACTTCCTAGTTATTTGGACTCTATATTTAAATTCTTACAAATTATTTCTTTTTCCATGATATCACTAAACCTCTGGTTTATAGGATTTAAACACACCTTTTAAAGAGCAAAAGTGGTCAGATTTGATTTTTTTTCAAATCAGAATAGAATAGCTTTTTCAAAACCCAAAACAGTTTTCAAAAACAAAAGAAAAAGAAAACAGAAAAAAAGGGAGAGCCAGCAGCCCACTTGGGCCGCACCCGGGAGCTAGCCGGCCCAGCTCACCCCCAAACCGGCCCAACCCCGCTCCCCCTCCCCTCTCTCTCCGCCAAGCGGGACCCGCACGTCAGAACGTTCTTCCCCCCTAATTCCTCTCCTGGAATGGAAACGCTCGCCGGCGTTACTCCCCCAGCGATTACTCGTGGATTAAATGGTCATGAGGACCTCTCCTATAAAGCCCCGCACTTCCCTCTCTCGCTTCTCCCTTTCCCCTCTGAAAAGACACCGCCGGGCTGCTCAAATCGCTCGCCGGAGCTCGCAGGTTCCGCCGCCAGACGTCGTCGATTCCGACGCGGTGAAGCCTCCCCTTCTCCTCTCGAGCTCCCTCTCCTTCTCCCCTCTCTCTGGAGCGTCGATGGGTAGCCTTGCCCCACTTTTTCTCGCAGTTTTTCGAGCTCCCCGTCGACCACCGAGGCCACCGTCGCCTCCAGCCACCACTCGTCGTCGCCTCGGGAAGCGCCAGTCGTCGACGACCATAGATTCGAGGTCGCCGTCATCTGCTGAACACTGTCTGCCACTCCATTGCCACCATTCATCATCGGAATCACGCCGCCGTCGACCACCAGGGCCGTCACCTCGCCGGACTGCTTCGCCGGTGAGCCATCCCCCTCCTATCCTTTTTCCTGCCCTTGGATCCTGATCGCACGGCCAATTTTAGAAAGGACTCACCAAAACGGTATCAGCCAATGATGATGCGCCACGTCGGCCAGGCCGGTCAGCCCCCCCCCCCCGGTCAAACCAGTCAAATGGTTTTCAAATTTGAATTTTAGTTCTAGAATTCTACTACATCTTGTAAAATCGATAGAAAATAAAACACTCGGCCAAAAATTACAAATAATATCTCGTTGGATTCCTTAGAAAATGTAGAATCCAGTAGTACAATAAAACTTCATATTTTATGGGTTCATTTTGAATCTATTATCAGATCTGAATCAAACCTTGGTTAACTTAATAAATTCATAACTCTTGTTCTGTGAGTCCAAATGCTACAATTTTGTAGTCTATGGAATCCTTGGAACATATAGAACACTTTAGGATCAAAAGTTTTCAAAGTTAATACGTGCACAAACTTGCTACTGTTAAATATGTTCAAATCACTATTTTCATTACCATTTGAAATCTAAAAACTATTTTTGAGTGAAACCACTTGTAGTGGCTTCAAGTTACTGTCACCTAACTAGTGGTAGCTTAAACTTATTTTTTTAACAGTACAGTACCAAACCAAAACTTATTTTCAGAGGTGTTATCCTGTTTTGTCAAATAAACTATTTGTTTAATGCATTGGAAATTGTTTAATGAAACTTTTCTAAAACCACACTGGTTTTCAAAGGCATCATACTTCATCTTATACAACATTTTCACACACACTCACCTAGTATGTGAAATTAAAATGACATTTGCATACATGCATACATGTCTATGTTTGTCATTAGAAATAGATTGTTGATTGCTTGAATGTTTGGTTTGAATAGATTGTGAAGAGGAGCAAGACAACCTTTGTGACTGTTGTGAGTGTGCAAGCTGTTACCAAGGCAAGTGACACACATATCCCCTACCTATTTTTACTAATGCATTAGTGTGATTCAGTAGTATGCATGATAGGTGAAATGTTCAACTGTTTTATCAAATGCTTAGATCCTAGTAGTGTGTAGCTACCCCTCAAACCCCACCTGTTAGGATGCTAAATACTTTGTAAAATATTGATGCCATGCTTTGATCACTTGATAAAAGTGTTTTGTGAACAAATTAAGAACTCCAACTAAAATGAAACACCTGGGTGGATTGGTTTGATGATGGAGGCGATGTTGAGTGGCGACCTGGGGCTACACATTGTGTAGTTGCTGCCTGGGCGTTCACTTGTGGTTTGCCACCCAGGAACAAAGAGGTTAACATGTCTTCCATGCTTAGAGTGCTTCCAGTGCAGCCTTATGACATTATGGGCTCTGTCTTGACTGATTAGATGTGGGAGTGCAACTTGTGTGCAAAGCAGGGGCTGGTAGTTGAATTATAGGTTGGGGATGGAGCTTGCCAGTTAGTTGCCCTCTCCTTCTAAAAGGTCTTGTTTCATTTTATGTATGGGCATAAAATGAATCGTAAGGTGAAAGTGCACAACCCTTGCAAGGTGTCTAAACTAATTGATTAGCCGTGTCCTCGGTTATGGACAATTGAGTCTCTAGACATGGAATGTACGGAAGAATCTCATCACCGATTCTGAATGACTAAAATCTGTCTAGAAACCCTTAGGTAGGAGCTCAGGACCATGCACTCCGAGGGGTGATGGTTGCTGCTGTTCCAACTTTGTTGAATTGCACCCAGTGCTACATAACTTGCAACTATGTAGTATTTGGGGGTTATTTTGACCCTTGAAAAATTAAAATTTTGAAAAGAAAGTTTTGGAAAGTATAGGACAAAACTGGCTCTATGCAAATTTTAGCCCAGAGATCCACCAGCCAAATAGCATGTAGCTAGCTCTTTCACAACTGCCACCAAATAAGTGTCATTTGCCAGTACATCATTGTACTGACCCCCATTCATGGGGCTGCATAATCAAATGTGCATGTTCTTCTGATGAGGAGTGAAGTGTTAGGATCTCGAGTCTACATACCAACATGACTGCCTGTGGTGCATGGTGAAGATGGAGGCTCGCTACTATTTTAGTTTCCGTTGTGTCAAGTTGAACTCTGTTATTTGTTTCAGTCCATGAGACTATGAGGATTTGTAATAATTTGTGAGACTTGTGTATCTGGATCTGCGTGTAATCTTGATACTATGCAATGATTACTATATTTTGTTCTGTGGTGCTATCATTGATCCAGGGAATAGCACATAACACAGGTGTTCCACCTTAATCCAAAGGTGGGGCGTCACAAGAAGTTTATACTACAACAAAAGGAACAATGGACAACATCATCTAAAAAGACAAGCAGAAGTCTACGCCACCCCAGCAGGTGAGGGATCTGTAGGCGTAGGCGCACTCAATGAAGGCGCAACAATCGAAAGCGTTGGCACATGAAGAATCAAGGACACAAGATTGGGCGCATATTTCTTCGCCTCTGAGAAAAATTCTTTCATTTCTTCAGGGCGTCGAGCGTGAGATGAGCTCACCTTCTCCCAGTCAACAACTTTGCCATGAGATATTGCCATGGCAACCATCCCCTCGGCACCTCTCCTCACAGAGGATAGCTTCAGCTGAAGTGTCAGATCTTCAAGGGTGTCGAAATCCTCGACCAGCTTCCTAAGATTGCCCGTTGGCATATCCTTTTTCTTCTTCAGGAACAACCCGACAAATAGGCGAGGAAGCACATGGCGAGTTTTCTGGAGCATATTCCTGACGTTCCTCTAGTTGGACTCCAGGATGCCAACAGTATCCAAAAGAGGATCTTTCGTGTTGCCTAAGAGAAGCTTGATGAATTCTCCAAGCTGCTCTGCTGCATCATGAAAATACAACCAGTAAAACCACATGTCGACAAAGGAAAAAGGCAATAGAAGATAAAAGTAAGAGAGCACTTACTACCAATAGATGTGATAATGTCATTGATCCGTTTAACAACAGCCTCTTCATGACTAGCCTGCCTCTGGGAAACCTCGGCTAGGGCTTTTTCGGATTTGGTGGCCCTCACACTTGCCTCCTTAACTGCTTGGTCGACAGAAAATGTGGCAACCGCCACTTCCTTGGCACGTTTTTTGTCAGCTTCCTTAAGAGCCTTGGCGGTGGCCTTAAGTTTAGCTTGCAATAAACTAACGCACACAAGAGAATTGGCCAAAGAAACTGTAACAAGACGACAAGGAAAATCCATTCAAAAACAAAAGGCAACAAGAAAGAAGCAAAAGGAAAAAACAAAGGGAACGAAATTATGTACCCTTGGATTCATCGGCAGCTTTATGAATCTCAAGACACTCAGTGCCAAGAGATAGGAATTTTTGCATCAAAGGCTGAAGAAACAAAAGATATAAGCAAGGTTACTACACTATACCGAAAAGTAGAGCACAGAGTGTACTTACATCACTCAAAGAAGAAGCCTCCTGGTGCGCCTCAAGAGAGACGGCCATAGATTGTGTCGCCTTCTTGCGATGCTTAATACTTGGCGCCTTGACAGTCTTCTCTAGGGTGTTTTCCGGTGGGGTTTTGGCAACAATTTATTTCTGCGAGCTCTTCTCCACAGCTGTAGAAACCAGAGGAGGAGGAACTGTAACCACGGTTCCTTACTATTGTCCATTAATCATCTAATCATATTTATCACTCTGGTATATGCTCATAACATTTAGAGCGTAGGACATATTTGGATATGTACATATCACGGTATACATGATTGATCAAATCATTCATATGGCTTCACTCATCAAGTGTCAAAAACACTTGAATCTTGTTTCAACCTCTTCCATGCGGCAATAACTTTTCTTGTTGTTTCCATATTGAACTTCATTCAATATTTCATCTATGTACTCTGGCACAACCATATTCGCACCTCGATCTATCTACATAGACATCGATACCCAATATTTTTGTTTTGCCTAAGTCTTTCATTGAAATCTAATTTTAATAAAATTCTTAACCCGTGTCAATAAAAGATACATAATTTTCCAATTAACAATATGTCTTCTACATAATGCACTAGAAATATGTCTTAGCGCTCCCACTTAATTTCTTGCAAACGCAAGCATATTCATTGTCTCCGATGAAATTAAACTTTTTAACTATTTAATCATGGTGAATATTCCAACTTCGTGATGCTTACTTCAACCATTGAAGTTTGCATGCCTTTTTTTAGCATCCTATGAATTTATAAAACCCTTTGGACCATGTTATGTACATGTCCTAGGTAAACATTCTATTAGAAGAATGTTGTTTTATTTGTTCAACTACCATATACCAAAATTGGCATATGCAGTGGTCGCTACAATAATCCATCCAGATTAAATATCACTACGAAAGATCAAATCTTATCATAGTCAACTCCTTGAACATTATTGTAAACTCTTTTAACGATATGTCGACTACTTCATAGATGTTAAACATCCAAATCTGGCTTTATAGATCCAAATACGCTCATTAGGTTTCATGCCTTTTAGAGGGTCTTCCAAGTTTAGAAGCATGGTTTCTCGTGCATGGAACTATCATGGATTTTATGACTTCTAGCCATTTGACGGAGTCAAGGCCCATTTATTGCTTCTTTTCATGTAGTCAGTTCATCATTGTCAAACAATAATGATTTGTTCTCAAATCTAAGTATTTGATTGTTACCCGACTCACGCGGTTCAATAGGAACTTAGATCTCTGTGACCACAACCTTTGAGGTACGGCAGCCATGCGCATTGTGGCCGCCTCCGGGATACTTCCCGGCGCTGCACTACTCAGCACATATAGCTTAGGTTCAACAACCTAATCAAAGTTCTATTGTCCTCCCACTTAACTTTTCGTGAAAAAATCCTTCTCAAGAAACTTGACGTTTTCAGTGACAAACACTTTTGTCTTCGGTGATATGGAGGAATACCCAACGGTTACCTGGGGATAACCTACAAAGACGTACTTATCCGACTTTGGTTGTAAACATTTTACATATGCCTAGCATACCAAAATTTTAGAAAAGACAACTTGGGTTTTATCCCATGCCATAAATCATATGGCATCATTTCAACGGATCATGATGGCGCTCTTTTCAGTGTAAACGCGGAAGTCCCTAAATCTTTATCCTTAAAATATAATGGCAATTTTATAGATGACACCTTTGATCTAACGATGTCAAATAAAGTTTGATTTCATCTCTCGAACACTCCATACTCCTATGGTGTTTGGGAAATACATGTCTATGGAATGATTCCTCAACTTTTAGGTGTTTGCTAAACTTGTAACTCAAATATCTTCCTTTATGATCCAATCATAAATTCTTTATTCTCTTGTCACAATGATTTTCTACTTTATCTAGAAATACTTTGAACATTTTTCAAATATTTCATGCTTCTTCCTTAGCAAGAAAATATACACATATATCTACTCAAATCCTCGGTTAAAGTAAATGAAGTTCAAAGATTCACCACTCACGACTACACATAATGGACTATATACATCAACATGTACAATGTCCAATAAGTTAGTCGTCCGTTCTTCTTTGGCCTGTGAACAAAGTTTTAATCATCTCTAGGAAATTTTCACAAGCGTCAATTGATTCAAAATCAAAAAGACTCCAAAATTCCATCAATATGGAGTTCCTTCATGTTTTTCTTTCCAATATGATTTAAATGGTGGTATCACTCATAAGTGATCTTCTAATCATTTGTCTTGAGACATTTTTAGCATCAGTGTTATGGATATGATTTCTCCAACAAGATAAGGGTTCATCCATAATTTATGAATGTGGTAATTATTTGAACAACCATTATTCTCATAATACTAGAATAACAATCATTAAAACAAATCGTGAAGGCTAGGTTTTAATTCTAAAAAAACACAATAACACTTTATTTGTTTTCGATGAGAATCATCCCATATTCATTTGCTAGTTAATTAGGCCATTGCAGCTCTTGTATTACGTTGTTCTATATGACATTTCATACCAACCAATTTAATATCAAATATCAAAGAACCACATTGTCTTAACAAGCAATGAATACACCCATAACATGTATATCTTCTATATACATGAGCTAGACATTTCCAGTCTTTTCTTTTCCGCCAGAATAATTTTGGATTCTCTTTTAGCAATTCCTTTTATTTTTAGAAGAATCTATCAACATCAATAGTGGCACCATACACATGGCACATAGTTCAAGGCGTGAGTCAAACACTAATACCCTTGGACTCGCACTTTGAAGTAGATCACCATCATCAAATATTTGGCGTTCTTCCAAATTCCATTCTTTAGTAATCTTTTAGTGTAGTAAACATTTTACCTACATCTTGTAATTATCCTATCATGACAACTTTCATGATCAAGCTACTATAGCTCATAAGGACGAATTGCGAGTATAATGTTAGTCCCCAAAACCTTTTGGGAGATCTGGACGCCTAGCGTCTCTAATCTTCATAAATTCCCATACAATATGAAAAATGTGTCTTACTAAATTATATCTATCACATTGCAACCAAACATCGTTTCAGATATCACAATATCTTCCACACATGATAGTATATGAAACAATTCTTTCAGCTCCTAGATAACCTTGATACTAAAAACAACTTTTGAATATCAAGGATCATGGAGGCAAGTGTGATACTTAGATACTAACACTAGAATTGTTACTCTTGATTTATTACTACTTATTAAATTGTATCGAGTAAACAAGGTTTGCTAAAAGTTTACAATATGACTTTAAACTTTAGATTGACGTTCAAACAATACGATAACAGTTCATAAAGTTAAAATCCAGAATTCTATAGTTCTATTATCTCAATTATAGCTAATCGCAAGGTAGTAAACGGATGCCAATGACTACAAAAAACTATGCAAATTCACTTTGATTTAGTTTGTGATCAATTGGGTTCTTTAATTCAAAAATTACTAAGTGAACTCCCACTTAAAAAAACACCCCTCTTAGTTTTCTTAAGTGATTACATGAACCAAATTCATTATACCGTAACCGATCATCAGATGAAACAACACAGTTTCAAAGGCGAATATCACCATGTTCATCATATCTACCATATGACTCATGCTTAACCTTTCGGTTTGTGTTCCGAGGCCATGTCTATACATGCTAGGCTCTCCAAGTAGAACCATAACATTCTCATGTGTAAAATTGTCTTACACCCGTCATATGTGAACATAGAGTCTATCACACCCGATCATCACGAGATGTCTCAAAACGACAAACTTTCTTGATGGTGCATGTTATGGAAGAACACATTTTTATCTTCATATTTATGTGAGAGGGATCATCTTATAATGTTACCGTGCGATCAAATCTAAGCAAAATATGATGCATAAAAGGATAAACATCACATGCATATATAATGTGATATGATACGGTCCTTCACGCATTCGATCTCTATCTTGTGCGTCATGGCATGATCTCCATCATTTCACCACTATAGCACCAAGATCCATGGCGCGCCACCTTGATTGTCTTTATCCATTACAATATATCACTTGGATATATATATTCGGCACGCAGGCCATAAAATGAAATGACAACCATATGGCTCCTGCCAGTTGTTTATAACTTACAAAAAGGATCATCGCATACAATTTGTAACATAAAAAATTTGACCATATCACATCACATGCCCTGCAAAAATAAGTTAGACGCTTATAATTTGTTTTGCATATTTTATGTGGTTTGGGGCTTTCTAGGAAGAACCATTCTTAACTACGAACATGTAACCACAATAGTGATAAAATATTGGGATTTCTATTTTCGTGCCCTCGGGTCCTTAGTTGTACTCAGTTTTCCCCAGCTCCTTAGTTTTTCCTCAGTTTTGTCCAAGCCCTTGGCTGAAACCGTCACCAGTGCTGGAATGGCCGGTTGCCCGACGGTTCAACACCTTTGACCGTTAACTGCTGACTAGTGGGGCCACATAGAGCCCGCAAAGACACGTCAGAGCATCCATCTTTGTTTGACCGTAAGCATCGCCGTATCCCTGACCAAAACGCGGACGAGTGGGGCTTCGGTATATCGAATGACAAGTGGGGCCATGACGCTGATACAAGGGGCAATACACGGGTAGGATTAGATTTTTAAACGGAGCTCTACAGCGATGGCACGGAGGAGGTGGCCTGCGGGGTGCCAAGATGAGATCGACGTCCACAAAGAACTACATGAAGTGAGACCAGACGCATTAGATAGATATGAACTAGACGCGTTTAACCATGCAAAGAAGAGATGAAATGGTCGAGAACATCGACGATGACCTCAACACTTTGACTGACGGTATCGGACATGAACGCGAGCAATGTAGAGAAAACTAGTGTCTCTCCTTTCTGGCGTGTATAGATGGGTGCTAGGGGAGTGTGGTGGCGAAGGGAAAGACCTCGCGGTGGTCTGTGGCGTCCAGCATAGCGGAGCGGCGTGGCCGTGCCCACATCGGCGTGCATGTTCGGCATTGGCATCAGCATGTACGTTCGTCATTGGCCTCGGCGGTATCTCTGGTGTGTCAGTGATCGAATGTGGGGACGGGATTGAGGGTGCATCCCGACGGTGACCTAGCAGTGGTGGCGAGCATGCATAGCCGTTCTGACCATGCCGATATCGGCATCGGCATCGTTTGGAGGCTGTGGTGCTCGAATCATGGTGGAAATTGCGATTCCCTATTATTTTTACATGCATAATATATAGAAAATAGCTAGATCTCTAAATCTATGCATATGAAGCTACATATATATTCTTGGTCATAATCCCCTTATCTAAAGGGGATGGATGCATGGCTTCACGTCGTCGTCGCTTTCATCGTCAGTATCTTCGTCGTCCGTGTAGTAGTACTTCCTGCACAATGTTACGTCGAACACCTTCACTGTGAGCACATCATCGCCTTCATATTTGAAGTGTAGGATGTAGCCGAAATCCACACCGTGCGCGATGGCAAAATTCTCCCAGCCCTTGTCGAGGTACATCCGGCCTTGTCCGTCAAATAGGACCTCCACGGTCCAGAGATGAGGACCGCAGTCAGCTGCTCATAGATACACCTTTGCGGGCTCCTGGCCGTCAAGATAGTCCGCAAACTTTTGTGGGAGTGCCTGCAAAGAGATCGAGCGCCGATCGTTTGAAATTAAAGGCTTTTTGGAACATGCACATAATTAATCACATGCATCATATATGTGGGAACACGTACGTACCTTCTTGGCCAAAGGGTCTTCATAGATGACGATTAAGAACTCCTCTATGATCAATGGCAGTGTTGATGGTGGTGGTGGCAATGATGATGATCCACCACCCAGGCCGCCCCTTCCCATTCCCCTTCCCCTTCCGGTCGACGTCCGAGATGTGGAAGCCATGGCAATGGATCAAGTGTATGTGAACGAAGAAGAGAGAGGCAAAAACGAAGAAGAGAGAGGCAGAACCTATTGACATGAGGGATGGCCGTTGTGGGGGTTTATGTCGTGGGAATTTAGAGACAGTAGCCATGGGTAGGCTTATCGGAGGGGCTTGACGGTGGAGACGAGGGGCCCGGCTTGGGATTATGCCTACTGAGACACCACGGTTTACCCATGTTCAGGGCCCTCCCGGGTGGAGGTAAACCCCTACTTCCTGCCTGCTTCGTATTGATTGGAGAGTATCGGTTACAATGCTCCTCGAGCTGTTCGGGCTAGAGGAGGAAGAAGAAGATCGGGTCCCCCTATGCTAAGGGTCCAGGCCCCCTTATATAGATGGGGGCCTGGTTACAGGTTTAGGTAGCGATTCGGCCGGCTGCCGGCTCCTCGGCGGCGGCGCTCCTGGCGTGATCCTCTGGCCCTGCTCTGGCAAAGGCACTTTATAAAGTGCCTTTCCCCTCGGTCGGCATCTGGAGGGTATATCCCTTCTCTTTTGCCTCGGATCCCGTCGTGGGGAAGGGTCTTTGATCTCTTATTGGCTGAGGCCGGTCGTGATGGGCGTCATCCCGTCCTTGGCCTCTGTCGCTCCTGTCGGGGCCGTCCTACTTTCAGCCAGACGACCGTTGGGAAGCTTTGTCTTCATCGCCCGGCTCCGGTCTTCCACGGCGGAGTCGCCAGCCGACCGCTGGCGCAGCCGGCCCTTCGGGTGGAGCCGGTCTTCTCGTGTTGAAGTCGTGGGGGCTCCTGGGACGCCGGCCGGTATATTGCCCAGCCCGTGGTGCGCCCCCTAAGTCATCCCCACGACACTAGCCCCCGAAACTGGCGAAGTCTCATGGGCTAGCATGGGGCTTCGGCGGGTTCCTCTTCTCGCCAAAGTCTTCCTCGTTCTCGTCGAAGTCCCAGGATTCTAGTCCGGCTTGGTTGCTCTAATCATCGAGGCTGAGTCTTGCAGAGTTCTCCCGGCCATCTCGAGACGAGCCGGTTCCAAGACGCGGCCCGGCTGGCGACCGCGAGCCGGCGAGCCGTGAGCCGGCGCGCTGCCTCCTGGGAACTAACGCCGCTTCGAGTCTTGTTCCCACGCGGCGGCCGGTGCAGCATGCCTGTGGACAGTCTTGTCACTTTGACTTCGGAATCACCACCACCATAACTTCCCAAGTCATCATGCGAGGTGGGCTGGCATACGTCAGCGACGTGTCCCATCAACTCCTCCCACGATCCGCTGCGGCAACCGCCGCAGTGGCACACGATGCGGAAGTTAGTTACCGAAACGTCGGGGGTTACCCCTTCGCCGTTCCTCTTTAAATACCGAGCGTGCTCACGGCCCGGGGCATCCCCCACTTCTCCTCTAAGCTCGAGCCTTCCCTTTTTGAGCCTAGCCTGACCATGTCGTCCCCTAGCGGTTCCGCTTCCAGCAGCGACAAGGTCCCAAAGGGGAATAAGGAGGAGGGTAAGGTGCTAGAGACGGTGCCTTCCACATCCCGAAGATGCGGTCGCCCGAAAGGGAGCCGCAACAAGAGCACCTTGGAGGCCCTTGCGGCGAAGGCCGTCGCCGCTGCCTCCGCCTCCGTCATGCCCCAAGCGACCGGAGCTCCCCACGACGCGGGCGCCCCGGTGAAACGGGGGCCCGGCCGTCCGAAGGGGAGCGGGAAGAAGACTGCCTCCACGGCGGCTGCTGCTCCTTCATCGTCTCGCCGTCGTGGGCGACCGCCGGGCAGCAAGAACAAGAAAGCCCCTGCTGTCTTCAAGGTCGCCGCTACTCCCGCGGGGTCCCGCACGGCGGCCCCTTCTCCGCTAGGCCCATCGCGGCCCTGGTTGGAGAAACCGGCGCTCCAGCCGCCGGCCTACATCTCGGCGCAGGGATGGTCCACCTGCATCATTCATGTGCTTGCCGGTGCCCGGGACCGTCTCCGCCTCCCGACCCAGTTCACAAGCTCGATGGAGGACCAGGAGATGGCTTGCGCCAAGCTGCGGGAATGCAGCGGCAGCCAGCCCACGTACCACGTCGAGGTCTACTATGACGGCCAGGGGGTGTGCTACTTTCGCGACGGGTGGTCGAAGTTCTTCATCGACTACGGCGTGCACGAGGGTTGGTTCATCCTTCTCACCCGCCAAGATGAGAAGGATGACTTCACCATCTGCCTCTTCGACGGCACCCTCTCCGCCCGTGCCTTCGCCGCCCAGCCGTGAAGGGTAAGCCTCGTCGACTTCTGACGCGGACTTCTCCGGGGCGAAGTCCATACGGCGCTCGTGCCGGGCCGAGGAAGGCGAGCCTCCCTGGGCTGGGAATGCTTGGCGCTCTTAGTGTAGCGATTTAGGAAGATTTTGTAATCCTCAAACTTCCGCTTAATGAAAACTTGTCTTTCCTTGTTTGCTGTGTGCTTTGCGATCGCGCAAATGTCTTCTACTTGACACCATTGTGATGCGAATCCGTAGGTAGGGACTACGATAGTCACCGTCCTGCGCGGACGCCTCGGGCGAGATCTTCCAGCCTTAGCGCAGAAGGAGTGGCGCTTCTGCTGGCCGGCTCTGGGAAGGGTGGACTAGCTCCAGCTCCAACGCGGACGAAACGGTGTTTCTGCTGGCCGGCTCCGGGAAGGATGGACTAGCTCCAGCTCCAGCGCGGACGGAACGGAGACTGAGTCTTGTACCGGCTTGGGCGAGGGTCGGAGCCGGCGCGTTTCCTTCCCTGGGCTTTCGCACGTTCCTTGCTGTAGTTGGAGTAGGTTTCCCGGTTTCTGGCTCTAGCCGTTGCTTTGCGTGTGTTTGGTTTTGATTTTGTTGCTCGTTAGCTGACCGCGTCGCAGCGCCAACTGATCGGACAGCCGGCGAGGTACTGGAGCCGGCCCACTTCTGCGGGCCAATTCCCTTTCCCCCTAGCCCCCGAGTTTTGGGGTAGCTGGATTGGCAGCTAGCTCGAAACTAACTTTTCGCGAACGACGCCAACGCCAAGCGAGGCAGCTCTAGCTTCGAACCTCTTGGGCGTGGCTTCTCAGACCAAACGTCGAGAGACTGTGACTATCAACCATTCGCTGGCTTTGCCTTTGTCCGGTTCCCTCAACTTTTTCCTTAATCTTCCCACCCTTCGGCCCTTCTACCCCCAACCGGCAGCCTGGTGCCGGTTGGTCTCCCTTGGGCCGGCAGCCGAATGCTGGCCTAGGGTGGGAGCGTTCCGCGGAGTGAGAAGTAGTACTTCGGTCTATCGGGCCCCCGACTCGTGCTAGCCAATGCTTAGTTAACAGACACTGCCCTTAACGCCTGGTTGAGCAATTTTTCTATCGTTTGCGGTTCTGCTCTGCAGCTTTCCTTCGTATGTGGCCTGCCGGCTCCTATCCGTCCGGCTGCGCGGAGCCGGAAGGCGGAGACTGGGCTCGAGACCTTCTTCATACGTAGTACTCATCCGGCTGGCGAGAGATCGATTTTTTTTCGGGGCTGCCGGCTGTGGCTCGGTGCTTGGAGCCGGCTGCCGGTCAAGTGAATAACGCAGGAAGCAAAACATACGCGAAGTGTTTTCCTCGGAGCCGGTCGTAGCTGGCCGCTCCGTTTTCCTTTATTCATTGACATGTTTTTCGGGGTACAAGCTTTTGCCTTAGCAGAAGAAAGGTCTTAGGAGACTGACATTCCAGGGATGCTCGGTCTCCTTGTCAGAGTTATCTGCCTTGTTCTTCTTGGCTCTTGCGCGTCGATGAGGTAATATGCCCCATTGCCCAGCACCCAGCTGACAATGAATGGTCCCTCCCAGGGAGGAGACAGCTTGTGCATGCCCTTGGTGCTTTGGACCAGCCGGAGTATGAGATCTCCTTCGTGAAACGCGAGCGGGCGAATCTTCCGGCTGTGGTATCGTCGCAGCTGCTGCTGGTAGAGCGCTGATCTGGCCAGAGCTTGTTCTCGTGCCTCCTCGAGGAGGTCAACACCATCTTCACGAGCCTCCTTTGCTTGCGTCTCTGTGTACTGGACGATTCTGGGCGCATCGAACTCGATGTCCGTGGGCAGCACCGCTTCTGCTCCATAGACCAGGAAGAAAGGTGTGAAGCCGACAGAGCGATTTGGAGTGGTGCGCAGGCTCTAGAGCACCAAGGGTAGCTCCTCGACCCAACAGCCGGCTGAACGCTCGAGAGGCTCGACCAGTCTTGGTTTGATGCCGGCCAGGATTAGCCCATTTGCCTTCTCCACTTGCCCATTTGTCTGAGGGTGCGCCACTGACGCTAAGTCCAACCGGATGCCTTTCTTGCCACAGTAATCAGCAAAGACTCCCTTCGCGAAGTTTGTTCCGTTGTCGGTGATGATGCTGTGGGGAACTCCATATCTTGTGATGATCTCGTTGAAGAACTTGATTGTGGACGAGCCGTCGAGTTTTTTGATTGGCTTGGCCTCGATCCACTTGGTGAACTTGTCCACAACGACCAACAGATGCGTCAAGCCCCCGAGTGCGGTCTTGAATGGCCCTACCATGTCCAGGCCCCAGACAGCGAACGGCCAGGTGAGCGGGATGGTCTTGAGGGCTGCCGCTGGAGTGTTTCTGTGCTTGGAGAAGCGCTGGCAGCCGTTGCATTGCTTCACCAGCTGCTCTGCATTTTGCTTGGCCGTTGGCCAGTAGAAACCATGGCGGAACGTCTTGGCCACCAAGGCTCTGGAAGATGCGTGATGCCCGCACTCCCCTTGGTGTATCTCTCTTAGCAGCTCTATCCCTTCTTCCGGCTCGATGCACTTCTGGAAGATGCCCGACATGCTGCGCTTGTACAGCTCCCTGTTGATGATGGTGTACGCCCCGGCTCAACGCTGAATTCACCTAGCTTCTGCTTCGTCTTGCGGCAAGTCCCCAGTGATGAGGTAGTTGGAGAATGGCTCCGCCCAGGAAGGTATTTCCCGTATGTGGAAGACACTGGCGACCAGGGGATCAGCAGCCCCCGGGTCCGTTGTTGCGCCGGCTTCATCTGATTGCCCGGCTGGGGGAGCGGGCGTGGAGCCAGCAGCGCCCTCGTCCTTTGTCGAGCCGGCCGTGCTGGGTTGGCTGGCTGCCCCCTTCGGCCCCGAGACGGCAGCCCCCGGGTCCGGTGGTGGTACTTGAGCCAGGGCTGGGTCTCCAGGCACGTAGATGGATATGGACTCCGACGAAGGTTTGATGGACGGCTTGTGGATGATCTCCAGGGACACCCCAGCTAGGATATCCTGCTTGGTGGAGCCGATCTTGGACAGCCGGTCTGCCTCCTCGTTGTTTGCTCTGGGGACGTGATGGAACTCGCAGCCCTCGAAGAATCCGCTGAGCTGCTGCACGTAAAAGCGGTAGGAGGCCATGTTGGCGTCCTTGGCGTCCCAATCCCCTGAAACCTGGTGCGTTACCAGGTCAGAGTCTCCGAAGCAAAGGATCCTCCTGATGCCAATTTGCTTGGCCATCTTGAGCCCATGCACCAGGGCCTCGTATTCGGCGACGTTGTTCGACGCACGGAAGTGCATCTGCAGTACGTACTGCAGCTTGTCTCCCTTGGGAGAGGTGAGGACGACACCGGCTCCCAAGCCCCCGAGCAGCTTGGAGCCATCGAAGTGCATGCGCTAGTGGGTGGAGTCTAGAGCCGGCGGCAGGTACTGGTGGTCTCCCCAGTCAGCGAAGAAATCCGCTATGACCTGCGACTTGATTGTCGTCCTGGGTTTGTACTGAATGGCATGAGCTGCGAGCTCGATCGCCCATTTAGCCACTCTTCCTGACGCGTCCTTGCACCCGATGATCTCCGAGAGCGGAGTGGTGCTCACCACCGTGATTGGGTGCTCTTCAAAGTAGTGCTTCAACTTCCTGGCCGCCATGTACACGCCGTACGCGACCTTCTGGTAGTGCGGGTAGTTCTGCTTGGAGAGAGTGAGCACCTCACTCAGGTAGTACACGGAGCGCTGAACCGGCAGCTCTTTGCCTTCCTCGGTGCGCTCCACCATGATCACGATGCTAATGACTCGCGGAGTAGCCGCGATGTAGAGCAGCATTGGCTCCCGCGGAGCCGGCGCTGCCAAGATTGGCGCGGTAGACAAGGCTCGCTTGAGGTCGTTGAAGGCGTCATCAGCACGCTGGGACCAAACGAAGTGATCTGTCTTCTTCATCAGCTGATACAGCGGCATGGCCTTCTCCCCGAGCCGGCTGACGAACCGGCTAAGCGAGGCAAAGCAACCAGCGAACTTCTGCACATCTCTGAGCTGGGTGGGCTTCTCTAGGGCCTCGATGGCTTTTATCTTCGAGGGGTTAGCCTCGATTGCTCGCTGGGAAACGATATAACCTAGGAGCTGTCCAGCCGGCACACCGAAGGTGCACTTCTCAGGATTTAGCTTCATGCGATAGCGCCGCAGGTTGGTGAAGGTCTCCTTGAGGTCGTCTAGGAGCGTGCCGCTCTGCTTAGTCTTCACCACCACGTCGTCCACATAGGCATGCACGTTCCTCCCAATCTGCTCCTGCAGGCATCGCTGCATGGTTCGCTGGTAGTTGGCTCCAGCGTTCTTCAGGCCGAACGGCATGGTGTCGTAGCAGTAGGCTCCATACGGAGTGATGAAGGAGGTCTTGATCTGATACGGCTGGAAGAGCGGGATCTGGTGGTAGCCTGAATAGGCATCCAAGAAGGACAACAGGTCACAGCCGGCTGTGGAGTCGATCACCTGGTCAATCCGCGGCAGTGCGAAAGGATCCTTGGGGCAGGCCTTGTTGAGGCTGGTGTAATCGATACACATTCGCCAAGTGTTATTCTTCTTCAGAACCAAGACTGGGTTCGCAAGCCAGTCAGGGTAAAACACCTCCATGATAAAGCCGGCTGCAAGGAGCCGGGCAATCTCCTCATCAATAGCTTTTCTTTTCTCTTCTGCAAACCGCCGCAGCGGCTGCTTGACCGGCTTGGCGTCCGGCCGAATGTTGAGTGCATGCTCAGCCAGCTCCCTCGGTACACCAGGCATGTCCTTTGGAGACCATGCAAAGATGTCCCGATTCTCACGGAGGAAGCTGGTGAGCTCGCTTTCCTATTTAGCAGAAAGGCCGGTGCCGATGATGACGTACTTGGAGGGGTCGCTCTCGTCCAGCAGGATCTTCTTGGTGTCGTTGGCCGGCTTGAATTGCTCCACCGGCGACTGGTGGACTGGCACGTCTTGCTGGGTCAGCTCCACGCGATGTAGAAGCTGCCTCTTCTCCTCAGCGACGACCAGTGCCTCTGCTAGCTGCAAGCTCTCCTTTACGCAGGCCAGGGACTTCTTGAAGTTTCCCGAGACTGTGATCACACCCCTGGGTCCTGGGAGCTTCATCTTCAAATAGGCGTAATGCGGGATAGCCATGAACTTAGCCAGGGCCGGACGGCCTAGCAGCGCGTGGTAGGGACTGCTGATGTCCACCACCTCGAACCAGATGGGCTCGCGGCGGCTATTCCCCTTCTTTCCGAAGAGAACCTCCAGCTGCACCTTGCCCAAAGGGGTGCAAGAGTGCCCAAGCACGATGCCATGGAAGGTGAGCCGGCTAGGTTTCAGCTGAGCAAGCGGGATGCCCAACTTCTCTAGGGAGCTTCGGTAAAGAAGGTTGATACTACTACCGCCGTCGATAAGCACGCGGGAGAACCGGCACATGTGCGTATCGGAACACACAACAGGATCTACGACCAGAGCATATTCTCCAGGGCTGGGCATCAACCTCGGATGGTCCTCGCACCCCCAGGTGATGGCCGCCTCGGACCAATGCATGAACTGGGGTTCTGCAGGCATCACAACGTTCACCTCTGCCTCGTGCCAAAGATCGCTTCTTTTGTCCTTGCCAGGGGTAGTGAAGATGTGATACTGCTCCACATCCGTCGGGAAGTCATCATCTTGATCCGGCTCACCTCCAGCCGGGTCGCGCTGTTGGTCCTCCTGGCCTTCAGCCGATTGCGCTTGCGACGTACCAGGGATCTACCGAGCGCGCTGCTCCAGCTCTCTCATGAAACGGCACTGACGCGTGGAGTGGGTCGCTTCCCTGCCCGGGGAGTTGTGGAATTTACAAGGCTGATCAAGCGCAGCATCGAGGGTGTATTTGCCCTCTTTGCGCCCATGACCGCCGCCCGCAGCCCCCGGGCCTCCTTGGTCAGAAGCCGCTCACTTTGAGCTAGCAGATCCTCTGGGGAGCGTCTTGGCGTGGTCAAGCCACAGGTGGATGTGCAGCGCCGATGGGCAAGCCTGGGACTCCGACCCGGGCGCTGACTCCGCGATCAAGCGTGGCTGCTTGCTTCGCCGCCCTGCTGGGCGCGACGGCCTTGAGCGTTGCCCCTTGGAGCATGGCCGCCCTGTCCACGCCCTCCATGGCCTCGGCTCGCCGATGGCAACCGCGAGATCTGGCCGGGGATGGCGGTGGCGAAGCTGCGGCGCAGGTCACGGGCGAGCTCGGTTGGTGCGTCTCTGTGCACGTCGTAGAACTCGCTGAGCGTGGTGCTCGCGCGGCACCGGTTGGCCTCGTCCTCAGCCACCTTGCCGAGGAGGACGAGACGCGTCCGCTCCAGGGCATCGGCGACCCGGGCGGGATCGATGACGCGGCCGAGGGGAGCGCGCAGGTCCACCACGGAGACGTCCGGGGCGTCCTGCTCTGGGAGTGGAGCGTCTTGCTCCTGTGGAGGAAGGCGTTCGGGCGACGGGCGCTCGGGGCGCGGTAAGTCGCCACCCTCGTCTTCTCCCAGGGCCATCACCTCGACCATGGCGCCAAGATTGCTGCTTTCACCGCAGCTTGAGCCTCCATCACAGGGGGAGCCGAAGACGTCGGTGACCTCCTCCGGGACGGGCTTGGCGACGTAGAAGCGATGGCTGCCGACGTCGAGGAAGGAGCCGCGGTTGCCGAAGCCGTTCTTGAAGTAAGCCAAGTTATCGTCGACGCAGTCGAAGGTGCCGAACCTCCAGACGAGGCCGGAGGCGACCTTTTCGCCGGAAGGTCCCGGCCGCAACTTAACTCCGCTCGCCGCCGCGCTTTGCCCCACGGTGGGCGCCAACTGTCGTGGGAATTTAGAGACAGTAGCCATGGGTAGGCTTATCGGAGGGGCTCGACGGTGGAGACGAGGGGCCCGGCTCGGGATTATGCCTACTGAGACACCACGGTTTACCCAGGTTCAGGGCCCTCCCAGGTGGAGGTAAACCCCTACTTCCTGCCTGCTTCGTATTGATTGGAGAGTATCGGTTACAATGCTCCTTGAGCTGTTCGGGCTAGAGGAGGAAGAAGAAGATCGGGTCCCCCTATGCTAAGGGTCCAGGCCCCCTTATATAGACGGGGGCCTGGTTACAGGTTTAGGTAGCGATTCGGCCGGCTGCCGGCTCCTCGGCGGCAGCGCTCCTGGCGTGATCCTCTGGCCCTGCTCTCGCAAAGGCACTTTATAAAGTGCATTTCCCCTCGGTCGGCATCTGGAGGGTATATCCCTTTCTTTTGCCTCGGATCCCGTCGTGGAGAAGGGTCTTCGATCTCTTATTGGATGAGGCCGGTCGTGGCGGGCGTCATTCCGTCCTTGGCCTCTGTCGCTCCTATCGGGGCCGTCCTACTTTCGGCCAGATGACCGTTGGGAAGCTTTGTCTTCATCGCCCGGCTCCGGTCTTCCACGGCGGAGTCGCCAGCCGGCTGCTGGCGCAGCCGGCCCTTCGGGCGGAGCCGGTCTTCTCGTGTTGAAGTCGTGGGGGCTCCTAGGACGCCGGCCGGTATATTGCCCGGCCCGTGGTGTGCCCCCTAAGTCATCCCCACGACAGTTTATAAGAGCGAGATGACCGTTGTGGGGTTTACATAATAAATTAAGGAGGAGATGACCGTTGTGGGTGTTTATATCTCAACAAAAAAGTAATGCCTAAAAGAAATGGAAATTTGTGATAGTTTATTATTTTACCGTGAAAAGTAATGCCTAAAGGAAATTCGTGATAGTTTATCATTTCACCGTGAAAAGTAATGCCTAAAGGAAATTCATGAAAAGTAATGCCTAAATGGAAATTCGTGATAGTTTATTATTTTACCGTGAAAAGTAATGCCTAAAGGAAATTCATGATAGTTTATCATTTCACCGTGAAAAGTAATGCCTAAAGGAAATTCGTGATAGTTTATTATTTTACC
>QXEO01000160.1:0-89258 GCA_007115705.1 Dactylis glomerata | reverse complement strand
GATTCTACCAGAATTGTAGATTCGGGTTGAATCTCTAATCTTTAAATCTTCGACTTGATCAGTTCTTCGACTTCTTCATATCTTCAAATCTTCGACTTGGTCTTTCGACTTATTTTCATGATAATATTCGCAAGGGGTTTTGATGAACAAGCCTGACAACTCTGATGAATCAAGAGGTCAGTTAACTGCCGGAACAGATACTTGTCACCTACTTCAAATTCAATCCCCTTGGACTTGAATTCGGGATACCGGTCAAACCCACTCTTTTGCCGCATTTAGGACTTACAAAGAATGAATCCCAGTGATTCTCAAGGTACCCAGTGCGTCCACCAGGATTTTCTTCACGTCGTAGACATGGATACATACCAGCAGAGCGCATCCATGTGCATATACCAGGCCACACAGGACGGATCCTGGGGTCTTACCTTCGTGATAAATCATGGCATTCGAGTTTCGTTGCGATAACGCAACTCGAGAATCTCATGTCGCAGTCTCTTTTGACTGATAAAATATCAAAAAAATTCAAATTATATTAACTTCTCCCAAGTGTCTCCCGATGGGAGTAGTCGCTATATATTTTGTCAACTACGTAGTTGAAGTTTGCATGGTTGATCGACTCATAGATTTCTTCATCTTTATTGCTGATTGTCTTATTTTCTATCGGGTGCGCGCTCAGCGCTCCCGATGGGAGTAGCCCCCGAGGCTATGGTTGGATACTTGTAGTCAATCATAGGCTCAAATTGACTTCTTCTTCTGCCTGTTTTGTAAGCCCCCGAGTCCAAGGCAAGGGTTTTTCATCCCTTGTATGATACATTCTTTTTCCTTTGTTATTATCATCTGCTATGTGCAGAATTTAACTCCTTTGTAAATATGTTTATGGGCCTTGCTATCACGGAGGCCCATTACTATGTTCTTATAAATAAAGCACCTTTGGTGAGGGTAAAAACCCTAAACAGATTCCTCCTCCGCCGCACCGTCTTCTTTTCCATCTAGGGTTTCTTTTCTTCCCACTTTTCCGCATGGCTAGTGCAGATGGGTCCCGTCTAGACCTTGGTCCTCCGACAGTGCCGCGGGGTCGCGGCCGCCCCTGTGGTAGCAAAAACAAGACAGTTCCTGCTGTTGTAGGATCATCGTCGTCCGCTCCGGCGAAGCGTCATCCCGGCCGCCCGCCTGGTAGTAAGAATAAACCAAAGGTGACTGGCGCCGCCCCAGGTCCAAGCGCTCCTCCTCATGGTGCTTCTCCTGCTTCTCCTAGAATATTTTCTTTCTTTTGCATCGCCAATGCGCAGTGCCGCGAGATTCAACGCTTGCCGCTGAATTTCACCAAGTTCATGGATGGGCGAGAACTGCGAGAAGCAGTTCTTCATGAACAATCTGGTGGAGGAACTCCATACGAAGTGGAGGTTTGGTATGACGGTGCCGGCGAGCAATACTTCAAGGGCGGCTGGTCGCAGTTTGCAGAAGACCATGACCTCCACCAAGGCTTCTTCATGACTTTCGACTTCCATATCGGCACGTCAAAGTTCGACGTGAAAATCTACGATGGCACCCAGTGCCAGAAGGAGTACGAGGCTGAAGTTCACTTCCACTAGAATCTTCTTTATGTAATCTCTTTTTCTAGTTACCTTGCCACCGTGCTATCTGTAATGAATACTCGTACTTGGCTTTGATGTTTTGGAATAGACCATGGGAACAAATCATTGTTCCGAGGCATGCTTTATATTTATCGGGTTATTGTGAACCAATTATAATACTTTGAAGAATATCGGGTTGTCTGCACAACCTAGTAGTATAAAAAGATCTCCATATTGTGATAAAACTTTCTTTCGTACGACCCGAGGGTTGAAGCCCCCGGGCGGAGAGGTAAAATATTTGTACAATTTGTCGAGTCCAACCCAAGGAGCCCGACCTATGGCCTCATGTTCTGGGTTCAGAGGGTTGACTCGAGTTTACTGATACCACTAGATTTCTTCTATGCGTAAAAATGTCGCAGCTGCTCCGCATTCCATGGGTTGCTCTCATCTTTTCATGTCTTCTTGTCTTGCAGTCGATAAGATCCTCCTGGTATCACTTCTGTGACGATGTAAGGTCCCACCCAAGGGGACTCTAACTTTCCGTGGCTGTTCTGCCTGAGTCGTAAGACTAAATCTCCCACCACAAAGGATCATGGACGAACTCGACCACTATGGTAGTTCCGCAGGCTCTGCTGATACTGCGTGGCTCTTTCTAATGCTTTATCTCTTGCTTCGTCCAGTGCATTGACGTTGTCTTGTAATGCTTCTGTTGATGTTACTTCGTCGTATGCCGTCACTCTTGGAGCTTCGTGTGTAACTTCAACTGGAAGCACAGCTTCTGCGCCATGGACCAGAAAGAAAGGAGTTTCTTGAGTTGTTGCATTAGGTGTGGTTCTTAAACTCCAAAGAACGGAGGGCAATTCATCTACCCAAGCGCTCTTGGCTTTCTCGAGAGGTGCTAAGAGCCTCTTTTTTATCCCATTGCATATTAGGCCATTGGCTTTTTTGACTTGCCCATTTTCGTCGGGTGTGCTACGGATGCAAATTTGAGCTTGATTCCCAATCCTTCGCAGTAACTCTTGAATTCCTTTGAAGTTAAGTTTGTCCCGTTATCCATGATGATGCTATATGGTACACCAAAGCGAAACACTATTGACTTAATGAAATTGATTGCTGCTGTCAAATCTTGAGTTGTTACCGGGGCTGCTTCCACCCACTTGGTAAATTTGTCGACTGCTACTAGCATGTAAACGTGCCCTCCTGGCCAGGATTTGTGCAGCTTTCCTACCATATCGAGACCCCATTGTGCAAAGGGCCAGGATAATGGTATTGGTTGTAACTCTGCTGCTGGCGCATGCGATCGAGATGCGAATCTTTGACATGCTTCACACTTCCGAACTATATCTTTTGCGTCTTCGATGGCTGTTAGCCAATGGAATCCTGCTCGGAACGCTTTTGCCGCTATGGCCCTGCTGCTAGCATGATGGCCACATACTCCGGCATGTATATCTTTTAGTATTACTTGCCCTTCTTGAGGTGTTACGCAGCGCTGCAAAACGCCAGTTATGCTCTTTTTGTATAATTTCTCCTGCAACACGACAAATGCTTTTGATCGTCGAGTTATTCTCTTGGCTTCCACTACATCTTCTGGTAACTACTTATTTATCATGTATGCGAGGTATGGCTGCATCCAGGTTTCTTCTATCATCATGACTTCTTCAGGTTCTGGCGCAGCCCCCGAGCCTGCTGCAGTAGTCAAACTTTTGACACTTTTTATCGATCTTTCCACTATTTCTTCCCAAAAGACTCCAGATGGCATGGGCAAACACTGTGACCCGATATTTGCTAAATTGTCAGCTTCTTCATTATTGTTTCTGCTGATGTGCGAGACTTCACATCCATCAAATGTTCCTTCTAGATAGTGATATAGGTTCTTGTAGGCCATCATGTTGTCATTGATTGTGTCGTACCTGTTCATAACTTGTTGGACGACAAGGTTTGAATCCCCAAATATTTTTAGGCGAGTTGCTCCACATGCTTTGGCCATCTTCATTCCATGCAACAGAGCCTCGTATTCTGCTTCATTATTAGAGGCCTGCGGAAAGCTCATCCTTAAAATGTATTTCAGTTTGTCGCCATGCAGCGATATCAAGATTACTCCTGCGCCTGCGCCTTGGACTCTCTTAGAACCGTTGAAGTATATTGTCCAGACACTCGATAAATCTGGCGGTCCCGTGCTCTGCAGTTCCAGCCACTCTGCTGTGAAATCTGGCAAGATTTGCGACTTGATCGCCTTCCTTTTTTCATACGTGATGTCCATGGGAGATAATTTGATTCCCCACAAAGAGACATGTCCTGTTGCTGAAGGATTGTTCAATATGTTCGATAGTGGCGCTTCGTTGACCACTATAATTAGGTGCACCGCAAAGTATTGTCGCAATTTTCGTGCTATTGTAAAAACACTATATGCAAGCTTTTGATAATGCGGGTACCTCTGTTTTGTCGGAGATAGTACTTCACTGATGAAATATACCGGCCTCTGGACGCCGTGGGCTTTTCCTTCTTCACTTCTTTCGACTACTAGTACTGTACTCACTACCTGATGGGTTGCAGCGATGTAGAGTAGTAGTGGCTCCTTTTCTTTTGGTGCGACCAGCACTGGTGGCGTGGAGAGCACTTTTTTCAACTGCGCAAAATCTGCGTCTGCTTCTGCTATCCACTCAAACTTATCATCTGACTTTTTCATAAGTGCATAGAACGGGAGCGCCTTTTCTCCCAATCAAGCAACAAAACGACTTAATGCCACGACACGTCCTACGAGCTTCTGTATGTCATGTAGTTTTGTGGGTTTTCCCATTGTTAAAATTGCTTGGATTTTCTCTGGGTTTGCCTCTATTCCCCGCGCTGACACCAGGAACCCTAAGATTTGTCCTGCCGATACGCCGAAGGAACACTTTGTTGGGTTAAGCTTAAGCTTGTACCTGCTCTGGTTGTCAAAGGTTTCTGCCAAGTCGCTGATAAGGGATTCCTCCTCTCTTGTGGTGATGACTACATCGTCAATGTAGACTTGGATGTTGCGTCCTATTTGGCTCTTGAGGCAATTTTGCATCATCCGTTGATAAGTTGCTCCTGCATTTTTTAGGCCAAATGGCATTACTTGGTAGCAAAACACTCCATACGGTGTGATAAAGGCCGTCTTTTCTTCGTCTTCTTTCTTCAATTTGATCTGGTTGTAACCAGAATATGCGTCCAAAAAGGAAAGCCTTGCGCATCCTGCTGTCGAATCAATTATCTGATCGATGCGGGGTAGAGGGAAGGGATCCTTTGGACAATGCTTATTGAGAGATGTGTAGTCGACACATACTGTTTGTACGTCTGTGTTTTTCTTGGGTACGATGACTGGATTGGATACCCAACTCGAAGTTTTTATTTCTCTGATAAATCTGGCGTTTTCTAGCCTGTGCAATTCTGATGCTATTGCCTTTCTTTTAGATCGTCGCAAAGGTTGCTTGACTGGCTTTGCTTTGGGATCTACATTTAATGCATGCTCGACGAGTTCCCTGGGAACCCCTGGCATGTCTGATGGATACCAGGCGAAGATTTCCCAGCGCTCACGGAGGAACTCGACGAGCGTGCTTTCCTATGCGGGATCCAAATTCACCGCAATTGATGTCGTGTTGTTTGGGTTTGTAGGGTGGACCTGGATCTTCTTCAAGTCCTGAGTTGTGTCAAAAGCCTGATCTGGCAGGGATCGTCCAACATCGGGTAGCACATTATCATCCGTTTCTCCTTTTAGCCTCTCATATTCTGCTGTCATGCCGAAGGTTTGTGCCATCCTATTGAATTCTCTGTCGCATGTGTTGGCTACTTCAAAGCTCCCTTGCACTGTAATTGTTCCTTTGGGTCCTGGGATTTTTAGCGTAAGATACGCGTAATGAGGTACTGCCATAAACTTTGCGAATGTTGGGCGCCCTAGGATTGCGTGGTACTGTGATGGCCAGTCCATAACTTCAAATTCCAACTTCTCTCTGTGATAGTTGCTGCTACTGCCGAAGCAGACGTCGAGTTCTATTTTCCCCAGAGGGTGATTTGCGGCTCCTGGTACTATTCCATGGAAGGAGCAATCTGTTGGCTTCGGGCTTGTCAGTGAGATACACATTGCCTTCAGGGTTCTAGCATATATTAGGTTTATGCCACTCCCTGCATCCATGAACACTCTCTCGATGTCGTACCCTCCTATTTGCGCCTTTAACACCATTGGCGAGTGGCCCGGCCTAGGAACTTTCCTTGGGTGGTCTGCTCTGCTGAACTTAACTGGTTGATCTGACCACCGCAAGTACTCTATGGTGGCTGGTGGTGATGATATTGCTAGGTTTACTTGCCTGGATATGCTCTTTCGCTCTTTCTTCGACTTAGGCACCGGTTGAATCATTGCTGATATGCAAACTTTTGACTCTAGGTGCCTCGCTAGCCTTTGTACTTGGTATCCTTGACTTGTGTGTTTTTCTCCTTGCCATCCCCCTTGGCTTGAACCCATGGCGCTTTGTAGCCTCAGAAAAGTTCTACAATCCTTCATCTGGTGATTTGAGACTCTTTTTCCATCAAGATATGCGTAGTGGATTCGACAAGGTCCATACAACATGTCTTCGGCCGAAGGGCCGGAGTATCTTGATTTTTCTGTTCCCTTTGCCTGAAACCTTCTGTTTTCATATCCTTCCTCTTCCCTTGCTTTGTAACCCGCGGCTACCTGATTTCGCCTTCCTTGGTTATTCCTGCTGCGATGTCGTCTCCTCTGTCTACTTGTTATGTCAACTTCTGGTAAACATCCTCTTTTGTTATTATATACGTCCTCTCCGTCAGTGAATTTGTTGGCTTCTTCCATTAGCTCAGCTACTGTCGTTGGCCTTGTTCTTCCTATTTCTTCCACGAGATCTGAGCGACGAAGGCCGGCCGAAAAAGTGTATATTGCTCGTTCATCGGAGACGTCCTCTGCTGAGTTTTTAATTACACTCCATCGTTGTATATAAGAACGTAGAGTTTCGCCTTTCCTTTGCATACACGCTTTGACTTCCTCTAGTGATGCTGGGCGCTTGTATGTCAAACGGAAATTTCTTGCGAATTGGCTTTTGAGTTCTCCCCAGCTTCCAATGGATTCATTAGGTAGGGTATTCAACCAGGACCGTGCTGCGCCGGTGAGGTGTAGTTGCAAACTTTGCATTGTAGTCGTTTTTGTTCCCCCTAATATCTATACTACCTGCAGATAATCCGATAACCATAGGGTAGGTTCTTGCGACCCATCATATTTTTGCTGGTCGTGTGGTAACTTGAATCCTTTGGGTACTCGCGTTTTACGAACCCTGCGGGTAAAGCACAACGCGCCCATCTCTTTTTCGTCGTCTTCATAATTTTCTTCCCTCCAGGCGTGGCGCGATTTCTTTACTCGAGCCTGCGCTATTATATTTCTTGTGTCCTCCCTCCTTTTTTGTCGCCTTTCTTCTTCTGATGACTCGCTAGACTCGTTTCGTGTGATGTTGTGTTTGAACTTCTCCTTTCGCCTTTCCTTGTAGCTTGTCGACTTTGTCTCTGGACCTTTTCCCCTGATCTTGTCTTCCACTACCCCGAGGCTTCGTATTGCGGCTTGGTGCATGTCTTCCCGCGGATCTCCGGGTTTGGGCCGCGTGGTTAGTAAATATGGCAGTGCTGTTATCAGTGCTGCCTCCGGTGTTTCTTGCACGAAGTCTTCCTCCTCTTCCTCTGGCTGTGGAGTAATACTCCTTGAGTACCTTTCCTCTCTACTTCGCGCTATTGTCCCTCTGTTGTGCTTTGGGTCTCTGCGCCTTTCCCTGCTGTACTCTGAGTCCTCACTATAATCATCCCAATACTCTTCCCTTGATATGCTGTTATTATCTTGGAAAACCATGTCTCTTTCCTCTCTTAGTTTCTTCCTATGCTGGTGCAATGCGTACTGATATCCCATTAGAACTTCTCTTCTCGATCCTTTGGGTACTTCTGTGCCATGATTTACAGCTGACATGATGATCCTCCACTCTCCGGCTGAGATGTGAACCTTCTCCTTCTCCTTCTTGTTGTGCTCCTTTACCTTGTCGACTTGCTTGTCGACCCCTTTACTTCCTTCGTTGTTGTTTTCTTCTTCTGCTTCAGTGATAATGACGCATAACTGGTGTACTTTTTTGCAGATGCCACTACTTTCAGCGGCAAAGTCCCATGCGCTGTTGTGTGTTTTACATGCTTTTTCTTCCAAGTCGAATTTTTCCTGAATTTTGTCGCCTTCTGCGATTGGTGCTTCTCCTGAGCTGACCGGCGAGTTTACCTCGCTGGAAGAGCCTTCAGAATATTCCAACATTGCTATTGTTTTGGGATCACTTGCCAACGGATCTTGTTTCATCGAATCCGAGAGGCGGGATGAACCCGACGGCCTGATGAAGATGCTTAAACTTCCGATTGTCAACTCCATATCTTGATTTTTGTCGACTTCTGTACTGCTGTTGGCTAAAAGCGAAATGCCATCAAATTCATGATTCCAACGCCCAGAGTCCCCACGATCGGCGCCAATTGACGAGGGTTAACTCGACAAATGTCCTAGATGAAGGACTTAGGATCGGGGAGATAGGGCATCGGATGAACTCGAAGGTAAGGTTAGTCGAAATAGGTGTATATCGAAAGTAAACTTGGGTGTTGAACCTGGCTTGCTTTCAATCTGCCCTACACCGTCCCCTCATGGCCCTATATATAGGTGGCCAGGTCTCGAGGATCGGGTAGGGTCTGATACAGATTACAATATCGATATATGGTAAGGACTCGTATGTCGACTATCATTACAATTGGGCCTAGCTTAACGGGCCTCAGGGGTACTCAACTAACGGGCTCTATTAGCTATACCCTTGTCAATGGGTGTGAGTGTTCATCACATCATTCTTCTAATGACATGACCCCGTTATTAACAACATTCAATGTTCATGATCAGGAAACCTTGATCATCAGTTAATCAATGAGCTAGTTAAAAGAGAGGCTTTCCTAGGATCCTTTTATTTGTTTATTAAACACACAAGTATTAATGTTTCCAATTAATACAATTCTAGCATGACAAATAAACATTTATCATAAACATGGAATATAATAATAACCACTTTATTATTGCCTCTCGGGCATATTCCCTCCAAATAGTACTTATATTGCTTATCATATCTTATTTACTTTACATGTGACTGGCATCAGATGAAAGTATTTTTTCAAACTTCCAATTGCTGAAGAACCATTTGAGGCCTACAATATTGCAGTAGAGGTTAAATGCTTTGCTACTATATGCATCGAGAAGAAACTATTAAATGAGGTTGATATTGTTAATGAATTTGCATCTAGAAACATGAGAAGAAATTTATAAGGTAATATATAGGTATTCGATATGAATATTGCAATAAGAGACACTCTTATTCTTTTATTGATAGCGCTGACGAAGGAATGACCCATCGGTTCCTCATCTTTGGACTATATGGTTTAAAGCCCAGATACAAGCTCATCAAAAGGATAATGAAGGCCCATGAACACAACCAACTGGCACGGCCTAGGAGCCAAGACTTGGCGTACACTGCAAGGACTCAAAAAATAAGACCTAGTCGAAATCAAACTCGTCTGGGATTTAATCTACCGCATCTATCTGTAATTAACTTGGAGAACAATCCTGAGACCCAACCTTCACATATAAAAGGTTGGGAGGGAGGTCCAAGAACCTCTCTAGACACTTTTTCCACCTCCACCCGAGCGCTCAAATCCTCGAGAGCTCATCGACCACGGCTAGATCCAATCTACACCACCGCTGTAAACACCACAGTTGTAACAGCATAGCAATAAAGTCAGACAAGCAGGACGTAGGTCTTTACCCTCCGGGGGCCAAACCGGGGTAAAATCCTATGTGCCCTCGTCTCTGTCTGATCGCCGTCGAGTTTGCCGGATCCCATATTCGCACCATGAATCGAAAGCCCTCAAGCATGGGAAATGCTGGGGATAAACCTTGTCAATTGGTGCCGACCGTGGGGACGACGGGATCTAGATCTACGGATTAGTCGGCTCCTTCACTGGTCATCATCGACCCACCTGCATCACTGACCGTCACCGGTTCTCCACCAACCATCGTCGACTCCTCCTCGCCAACCATCATCGACTCTTCATCACCAATCATCATCGACTCCGCCTCGCCAACCATTGTCGACTCTGCATCGCCGATCATCATCGACTCCGCCTTGCCAACCATTGTTGACTCCGCCTCGC
Source organism: Dactylis glomerata (assembly GCA_007115705.1). Lineage (NCBI taxonomy): Eukaryota > Viridiplantae > Streptophyta > Magnoliopsida > Poales > Poaceae > Dactylis > Dactylis glomerata. The sequence continues at coordinate 79,458 of QXEO01000160.1, read as the reverse complement.
CAACCATCATCGACTCCGCCTCGCCAACCATCGTCGACTCTGCATCGCCAACCATCATCGACTCTGCATCGCCAATCATCGTCGACTCTACATCGCCAATCGACGTCATCTCTGCATTGCCCATTGACATCGATTCTGCATCACCAATCATCATCGACACTCCGACATCACCCATCGACAACCTACCCATGCGTTCGACAGGATCGACTTCGGCAAGGACCGGAGGCTTCAAGATAGCCATCGGCTTGTTCAACTTCTACATGGACAATGTCGGCGTCAGCTAGTTGCTTTCCATGGCCGATTGCACTACGCCCGCCGCTGATTCGACGGCCCCATCATTCGATGTCACATAGCAGGCCATCAAAGACAACTTCGCACCAGCATCGCCGCTACCATTCCCGGGGACAGGTCAAGGACCGGAATCATCGACCCCATCACACTACTAGGAAAATGCTTATAGGTAGAATCATTACTAGTGGCGCACGTCGTAATGGATGCGCCACTTATATATACTAGTGACGCATCACTTTTTGGTGCGCCACTACTATTCCGATACTAGTGACGCACGTGCTACGTGGTGCGCCATATATATATTTAGTACGAAACACATTGGCCTTCCCATCCTTATAAGTGGCGCACCACATAATGGTGCGCCACTAGTGTATCAAATACTAGTGGCGCACCACTATGTGGTGCGCCACTTATAAGGATGGGAGGATGTGTAAGTTATGTCTTACAAGGGTGGGGAGGATGTGTGAGTTATGTCTTATACTAGTGTATCAAGTTAAGGTCCAATGATAAGCAAATATCAAACACAAGCATACACCACAATTCAAACAATTTCAATTTGGTTCAAGGATGTCTGAGTTATGTCTTAAAGTGTGTCTGAAATTATTAGGGTTTGGTTATGAGTGTAAACTCATAATATTGTTTTTAGAAAATAGAGTTATCCTCTTTTAGTTGAAGAAGTTCAACTTTAGGGTTTAAAGAATTTCCTAAAGTGTTAAAGTTGCTTGGATTATTAGACTTATTTGAGTTTATAAAACTATTTGTTAAAATTCTAAGTTGGTACTTGGATATTTTTGATTTGATCGATATTTATTTTACACTTTTCTAGAATTTTAATATGATTTTTATTATTTTTAAAATTCAAATGTTAAGTGTTTATTTATTAGAGAATAATTGAACCATAATTCCAATTAAATTTATCTAAATCTGATGTTGCTTTTCAGCTATTTTACATGTTTCAATTTCTTGAAGCCTTATTTGTTTTCGTTTGTTCCTAAAATAAGTTATATGAAGAGCAAAACAGAATTGAGGAGTTATATATGAAGATTTCTCATACTATCGTGTTGATCCTAATTAATATTTATCTATAGTGCAGAAGCAATTTAGCACCAGAGCAAAGAAGCAGTGCCAAAATTGTGAAGTCAAACACTGTCATTTTATACTTTGTTGTCCTATCCCTCTGCAATACCTATATAGGATGCCTAGTTGTTAGCATTATCAAATGATTGGGATTGTTGTCTGAAATACCTACATAACATAGCTACTGCTAACATGACATCATTGTTTTCTCTTTGTTTATTTTGTGAGAGTTGCAGTATCGGGATAGAAGGGGTCTGGACACAATTGGCTGAGATCCACATGAAGCTAGATCTTTATTCTCTTCTGTTTTTCTCATGCCACATTTTAACACCTAGATAGCCTGTGAATTTTTTACATCAATGTTTTTTGGTTAGTGTATACTTACAATCATGATTGTTCAATGATTGCTGGAAATTAGAACATATATTACAGTTGTGATATGATTTAGGCATATGAAGAACTAAAACCAATACACCCTTGGTCAAGACATTCTATAAAAATGGTATTGAGGGATTAAAATAAAGATATGCAAAAAATATACTCCCTCCATTTCAAAATATAAGATGTTTTAGGTTTGTGAAGCAAATGTATCTAGACATGTTGTTGTGTGTACATTCGAGTGAACCTACACACTAAACGATGTCTAAATACATTTGCTTCACAAAGCTAAAACATCTTATATTTTGAAACGGAGGGAGTAGATAGTTTGAGTATCATTTAGTATTAGATGGCAAAACATTAATTTTTAAAACGAGATCATTAATTTCTTTCTTAGAAATATACAACTCTACTTTGATTCATTGATGACCAAACTTATTTTTGTTATTTGTAGCATGATAGTGTTATTGACATATGTCTTCCTTTTTTGATGTTCGGGTACCAGGAGCAGATAATGTAGAGCAGTCTGACGGGAAAGGTCTTTGGGAAAGGGTCGTTGAATTGGTGATGTGGAAGAATGTTGGCATATCAGCATTTTGGTTTGGCTCTATATCTGTGATTTTATTCTCTTCTTCCTTCTCAAGAGATATCGAATTCAGGCAAGTAACTTCTGATGTATTTCATCAGTACATTGTATATCGCAAAGATAAGCTGATGCTATCATAATAATTAATATGGCTTTATATGAAAACTACCACCAAATGGGCTCGAATGTCCAGTTTCATGTCAATCATCAGAAATGTAGGAGGATACCATTGGCATCACGGAGCTTGTTTCAACTACTATTTGGTTCGTCTTGAGATTATTATTTTCTGGTAATACTCTATGCATCAGATTGACACGTATTATTCTTGATTGAATTGTAGAACTGTTGAGAAACTTAACCGTAAGTAAAAACTAGGAGGAACATTTCTCTCAACTAACCAGTACATGTCTGTTTGCTTGCTTTCCCTATTACTATACATTCTTTCAATGTTTAATTCAATTCTTATTTATCATATGTCACACATTTAATTTATTTTATAAATTCAACAACAGTGTGCATGTACAATTCTTAAAGAGATTCTTTGTTTTCTTTTATTTTTGTTTCATTTTGCAGGGATAAAGTGAAGAAAAAGAAAAGATTACTAGGAAGACACATTTAGGCTTTTCTTATATTTCTTTGCAATTTTCCTTTTTGATACTTGTAATGACATTGTAATATTCTTACTATAATAAAAATTATGATTCTATTTTATTTATTGTTTTTAACATTTTAAATTATTTTTCCTTTTATGTTGTTTTTTTTGTAATTTTGGGTTTTTTTTTGTTTTCCAAACACATTACTAGTGGAGCACCACCTAGTGCGCCACTAGTAATTGTTACTAGTGGCGCATTATATGGTGCCCCACTAGTATTTGAAGTATAAGTGGCGCACCACTTGGTGCGCCACTAGTAATACTTACTAGTGGCGCCTCGCTAGTGGCGCACCACTAGTGCGCCACTAATAACCAAAAACGGTGCCTCACTAGTAGGGTATTTCCTAGTAGTGTCAGTCGAGTCAAACACTTTTCAAGATCCACCACCGTCCCCAACCACCACATACTGCGTCGACTGCGATGCCTACCACTTTGTGGGCTCCGTAGATTTCTCACCTCACGAGATTTTTGGTGTTGAAGACCCTCACGGAGGAACTGCCGTGGTCTACCTGACGATCTCCAAGTGCGAACGGGCCCTCGACGCCCTTACGCTCCAACCAACACCCTACGACCCTGATTATGTCGAGGGGTTATGTTGGAAAAACAGATGGAAAATAGCTGCGTACTTACATGGTGACTGGATTCGGGCGGGCCACCAGAAGAAGTCACATGGATGATAACTTTCTCGGCACTAGCCTTCTTCGAAGCTATAGACGCGCTTGGACGCTCACAGCGTTTTACATCATCGGCGTCCTTTTCCTGTGATTGAGTTGTGTGTTCTAGCTGGACATCTCGAGTCTGGATGCGGAAGCGGTTTTGATCGTCCAAGCTTCTGGAAGTAGCATCATTCGAAGACCTGTAAACATGCGAAAGATGAAGGAGTGCAGTAAAGTGACAGCAAAAAAGACTAAAACTCGAATTAAAAGTTTGGCTTACGAATCTTCGAGGCCATAGTTGGGAAGGCGATTCTTCCTTGGCTGAGGAGGAGGACGACTGTCAAGCGGCTCCGCGTGAATAGTTGTTTTATGATCTTCGTCAGAGCAGAAGTCGTAGGACTCAAGATCGTCTGAATCTTCAACTCTGTCAGATTCGAGAGCTTTCTAACGCTTCTTCTTCTCAACGTGGGACGTTGTCGGAGCTGCGGAGGTTGATTCTTCTACCACCTCAGCAAAGTCCCTCTCCAAGAAGTCTCCATATTCCGGTTGAGGGGGGAAGCATCAAGCTACATCAAGGAACTACGCAAAAAAAAGAGTTTTTCAGAAGACTATTTTCACTAAAAAACAACAACAATAATAGGAATCAATGCAAGCAGACATGGAGATACCCAAGGACAACATGTACCTCAGTTCGAGGGTGAGCCTTGTCGAAAGGCTCGGTCCCAAATTCCTTTGACATGTCAGTTTTCTTTGTCAGCGCAGAGACAACACGCACTACATCATCGATCTCAATCTCCTTCAATTCGTCGGAGGAAAATCGAGTCGGGTCCCTGCGCCCCGAATATTCCCACATGCAATGTGCACGCGCGGCAAGGGGTTGGCCTCGACGCTCTATGAAGGTTCAGATCAGCTGAAGTCCGGTGACCTCCTTTCCGGGAGTAGAGCATAGCTGGGCAATCCTTTGCATCAATGGCTCTGTGGTCTTCATCTCTTCGTCCATCAGAGTGTGCCCCCAAGACAGCCTGGATCGAAGATCGCTGGTAGCGTGAAATTCTTCGAGCCCAAAGGTGCGGCCGGCAACAGGCTGGTCCTTGGCGTAAAACCACCTTGTCCTCTAGCCTGGGTTGTTTTCAGGCGTCCTGAGGCTATAGTAGTCGACTTTGGGCCACACACTGCAGTTGAAGCCGCCCGTCTGGTATTGTAGTGGGCGCGTGACGACAAAGATTCGTCTCCACAGTGCCCAGTGGGGTTCGATCCCCAAGAAACATTCGCATAGCGTGATGAAACACGCAATGTGATGGATTGTGTTGGGATTCAGATCATGCAGCTGAATCCCATAAGCAAAGAGGAGGCCGTGCAAGAAGTCATGCGGGGGGAATGAGAGCCCATGGAGGACAAAGGCAAGAAACATTACTCAGAATCCCGCAGGTGGATTTGGGGTAACTTCTGGTCCGACTAGGCAGTTTTCCGTTGCATCTTCCTTCAGAATGCCATCCTTGGTGGCTTTTCGCAGATCCTTGTCCATGAATTTGGAATGGCTCCATTTGCTGACGGCAGACGCGTCGGAATCCGCCGTTGCGGCGGCTCTCTTGGTCTTTTTTGATGCACCCGCGATGGTGGTGGCGGCGGAAGAGCTCCTCATGCCCATAGCGGCCGCGCGAGAGTGGTGGAACTTGCAAAAAAGGAAGCTAAGGTGCACAGCAATGGCAGGAGGCTATTCTGAGGAAGACGACGATGGCGGCGGATTGGGGAAAAAAGCTCTGTGATTTTCCTTTTATCCTAGCACGGTAAAAATTGCCTGGCAATCTCAGCCGTTTATTCTGAAGACTGAACGACGACGCTATTCCAGCCCCCCACGTGTCAGGCGTTAAGAGCAGCACGGTCCCACTATGGGCAAGAATTGGGGAGACGTAGTGGTTTTTTCTCACCGGATGCGCGAGATGTGCAGTCCAATAGGGTCAACAACTGGCGTGCGCCGTTCAGCGTGGTGGGCCCTACCCCGTGTCTAGTCTTGTCAATGTTAGGTTATCTTTGCGACGCTTGGCAAAACTGCCCGATAAACTGATACGCCATCCTTGACGTCAACATTGGAAAAGTATCTCTATTGCTCGAGTTGTGAGATCTTTTGACATACCATCTTTTTGAGGTATGTTTTACCTGATGTTCTTACTCATGTTTCCTGCTTAATTATTTTGGGCCAGCAGCGCCTCTGTATTGTTTGAGCGCAGGCTTTGGTTCCTCGAATTGCTCTCTTCAGACCAGCAGTGCTTCCATATTATTTGAGTGCGGGCTTCAGTCCCTCGAATTGTTTCCTTCAGATCTTTGACACCTTTACAATATTTGAGTGTCGGCTCCAGTCCTTCGAATTGTTTCCTTCGGATCTTCGACACCTCTACAATATTTAAGTGCGGGCTCCGGTCCTTTGAATTGTTTCCTTCAGATCTTCGACGCCTTTACAATATTCGAGTGCAGGCTTTGGTCCCTCAAATCGTTTTCTTCGGGCCAGCAATGCCTCCATATTATTCGAGTGTGGGCTTTGTTCCCTCGAATCATTTTCTTCAGGACAGTAGCGCCTCCATATTATTCGAGTGCGGGCTTTGGTCCCTCGAATTGTTTTCTTCAGGCCAGCAGCGCCTCCATATTATTCGAGTGTGGGTTTCGGTTCCTCGAATCGTTTTCTTCGGGCCAGCAGTGCCTCCATATTATTTGAGTGCGGGCTTCGGTCCCTCGAATCGTTTTCTTCAGGCCAGCAGCACCTCTGTTTTTCGAATGCGGGTTTTCATCCCTTGAATCTCTTCTCGCTATCAATGCTTTCATCTCTGCCCAAAATACGGTGGCAATAGGCTGATTCGGATGCCGTATGTCAAATACGAAGATAAGTCCATAGTTAGCAACACTAGGTGGCCTGGTATTCGCATCAAGCGTGCTCCGCTAAGAGAATTTCGGTGCCTACGGCATGAAGTATTGCACCGATGGACGCATCGGATGCCTAGCAATTACTGGGCTTCGACCTGGTAAGTCCATATGCGGCATGGGTTGAAGTAGTACTAGTCCACACGGGTTTAAGTCAGGGGACTCGAATCTGAGTAAGCTAGCTGTTGTTTTTGTGACTATTGATACGTCTCAAACGTATCTATAATTTTTGATGCTCCATGCTTGTTTCTACACCATTTGCCTATTGTTTCGTTACACTTAGTGGCACTTTTATGCATTTTCCGGAACTAACCTATTAACGAAGTGCCACAGTGTCAGTTTCCTGTTTTCTGCTGTTTTTGTGTTTCAGAAGTGATACACAGGAAATATTCTCGGAATTGGACGAAACAAGTTCCTGAAGTCATATTTTGCCCGGAAGCTTCCAGAGATCCGAAGAAGTGTTGGAGGGGGGCCACCAGGGCCCCACACAAGGGGGCGGCGCGGCCTGGCCCCTGGCCGTGCCACCCCTGTGTGAGAGCCCCTGGCTCCACCTCTGACATCGCCCCTTCGCCTATAAAGACCCCCCGACGAGAAAAACCTAAGGGCCCGATCAGTTTTCCAGAATACATCGCGATCCGCCGCCGCCGTCGACCCGAAGATCGGGAGGGTCCAGAAGCTCTTCCCGGCACCCTGCCGGAGAGGGGAATCGCCACCGGAGGTCTTCTTCATCGCCATGCTTGCCTCCGGAGCAATGAGTGAGTAGTCTACCTTGGACTATGGGTCCATAGCAGTAGCTAGATGGTTGTCTTCTCCACCATGTGCTTCATGTTTAGATCTCATGAGCTGCCTTACATGATTGAGATCACCGTTATGTAATTCTATGATGTTGGTTTGTTGGGATCCGATGAATATTGGTGTTTATGATTAAGTTGTTGTACTGAATTATATCTTTTGTTATCTCTATGTTGTTTATGATCTTGCATGCTCTCCGTTGTTAGTAGCTATCTTGGCCGAGTAGTTGCTAGTGACTCCAAGAGGGGGTATTTATGCTCGATAGTGGGTTCATGTCTCTATTTCACCTGGGGGAGTGACAGAAACCTCTAAGGTGGTAGATGTGCTGTTGCTACTAGGGAGAAAACAACATTCATATGCTCAAGGGCATATGCTTTGTTTACATTACACACTTTGCTTAATGCAATTATCTGTTGTTCGCAACTTAATACTTCTAGGGTGTTCGGATGATATCCCCGGGGGTGGATTATTAGTCATAGATGCAGTTGGATGGCGGTCTATGTATTTTGTTGTAATGCCCAGAGTAAATCTCATAGTGATCTTCTTGACATATCACGTTATCTTTATTCTATCAATTGCCCAACTGTAATTTGTTTACCCAGCATGTTATTTTATCTATGGAGAGACACCACTAGTGAACTATGGACCCCAGTCCTATTTTAATCATATTGCAATCACCTGTTTACTTTTCCCGCACTGTTTACTTTACTCGCATATTACTACTGTTTTCCACTCGATACACTCATAACCTTTGTTTCAAGCAAACCGGTGAGATTGACAACCTCATCGCAAGTTGGGAACAAAGTATTTGTTTGTGTGTGTGTGCAGGTTCCACAACACCTTCAGTCGTCACCGTCTCTCTTCTCCTGTTCGATATACCTTGGTTTCTTAACTGAGGGAAAACTAGCCGCTACACTCATCATACCTTCCTCTTGGGGTTCCCAACGGGCTGGTCATCACCACGCACAAGGACTTACTGCTCCCACGTCAACTAAACGCCACAGTCTTTTCTGGCGCCATCACCGAGTAGCAGCCTCTTTTCTGGCGCCGTTGCCGGGGAAGAGAGAAGACTTCTGCGAGGGGAGTTCTTCGCACACACATTCTTTACTTTGTTATTTGTTTTGCTTTACTTTATTTTATTTTACCTGCATTGCTTTATATCAAAAATCCAAAAAAATTAGAATCCTTGGTAGCTGTTTTTACTTGTTTACTTTCGTTTTGCTGAAATGGGTACTCCTGAAAACACCAAGTTGTGTGACTTTGCTAGCACGAACAATAGTAATTTTATCTGCACTCCTATTGCACCACCTGTTCCTGCTACCACCTTTTTGAGATCAAGCCTGCTTTATTGAACCTTGTTATGAAAGAGCAATTTTCTGGTGCTAGTACTGAAGATGCTGCAGCTCATCTCAACAATTTTGTTGAGCTATGTGAGATGCAGAAATATAAGGATGTTGATAGTGATATTATTAAGCTCAAGCTGTTTCCTTTTTCTTTGAGAGGAAAGGCTAAAGATTGGTTGCTGTCTTTGACTAAGAATAGTATTGATTCATGGGCTAAGTGTAAGGATGCTTTTATTGGTAGATACTATCCTCCTGCTAAGATTATAGCCTTGTGTAGCAATATTATGAAGTTTACTCAGTTTGATAATGAACATGTTGCTCAAGCTTGGGAAAGAATGAAATCTATGGTAAAGAATTGCCCCACTCATGGACTGACTACTTGGATGATTATCCAAACTTTTTATGCAGGACTGAATTTTTCTTCAAGGAACCTACTTGATTCAGCTGCTGGAGGCACTTTTATGTCCCTTACCTTGGGCGCCGCATCAAAGCTACTCGACAACATGATGGTAAATTATTCTGAATGGCACACCGAGAGAGCTCCACAAGGTAAGAAGGTAAATTCTGTTGAGGAAACCTCTTCCTTGAATGATAAGATTGATACCATTATGGCTATGCTTGCTAATGATAGGACTCATGTTGATCCTAATAATGTTCCTTTGGCCTCTCTGGTTTCTCAAGAAGAGCAAGTTGATGTGAATTTCATTAGAAACAACAATTTTAATAACAATGCTTATAGGAACAATTTTGCTAGTAACAATTATAGACCGTTTCCTTCTAATGGTGATAATAGCTATCTTGGTAGACCTAAAATGCCTAGTGAAGAAAGAATTTTTGAACTTGAAAAGGCTACCAAGAATTTTATGCAGATGCAATATGAGCAGAACCGGGCTTTCACCAAGACTATGGAGGAGCAATCAGCTCTGTTGAGGACTATTAGTCATCAACTAGAAAATTTAAACAAGGTTGTTCCTGAATTACAAGCTAAGGCTTCCAAAGCTGAAACCGATATCTCATTATTGTCTAATGTGCAATCTTCTTTAGTTAATAGAATGTCTGCTAAGCCTGATCCTTTTGCTGCCGCTAATGCTATCCAAGTTGGAATTGATGAAAATATTAGATTGTTAGCGGAATTGCATGCCAGGTGGGAAAGAGAAGATGAGATGGCTAGAGAGATGAAGGTATGTACTATTACTACCTCTAATGATGTTATTCCTACTGGTACCAATCCTCTTACTTTGATTGGTGTAGAGAAAACTCCCACTCCTTGTGTTAAAAAGCCTAAAACTGCCAAAACTTTTTCTCAAAAGAGTGCTGAAATTTTTCGGAGTGTGGGAGATGATAGCTCTATTACTTTTAATGATTTTGATGTTGATGGCTGCAATATATCTGAAGTTATTTTGTTCTTACAAAAGCTTGCTTTGACTCCCAATGCTAGTTCTTTAAATATTGATTTTACTAAGCATATTACCAATGCTCTCATAAAGATTAGGGATGAAAAGTTGAAGCAAAAAGCCTCTGTTCCCAAGAAGTTAGAAGATGGTTGGGAACCCATCATTGATATGCATGTTAATGGTTATGATTGCCATGCTTTATGTGATCTAGGTGCTAGTATTTCCATCATGCCTAGAAAGATTTATGACATGCTTGATTTACCACCGCTTGGAAAGTGTTATTTTGATGTTCCTATTGCTGATGTTACTAAGAAGAAACCTTTGGGAAGGATTAATGATGTTCTTATTGTGGTTAACAATAAGCTTGTTCCCGTTGATTTTCTTGTTATGGACGTTGAATGCCATGCTTCATGTCCTATTATTTTGGGAAGACCCTTTCTTCGAACTGTAGGTGCTATCATTGATATGAGAGAAGGCACTATCAAGTATCAATTTCCACTAAAGAAAGGTATGGAACACTTCCCTAGGAAAAGAAAGAAATTACTTTTTGACTCTATTCTTAGAGCAAATTATGAGCTTGATGCTTCATCACTTGATATTACTTGATTCGCAATTTTCTGCGCCTAGCTCAAAGGCGTTAAAGAAAAGCACTCTTGGGAGATAACCCATTGTTTACTTTTCAGTACTTTTTCTTTTATTTGAGTCTTGGAAGTCATTACTACTGTAATGACCGCTCCTTATCTTGTTTATTTCGTTTTGTGCCAAGAGAAGCCTCTAATTTGAGTGAGGTAAAGATTTGGGGTTATTGCTGTCCTGAAACAATTTTCGGTGCTGCACCGTAAAAATTCGTGAAAATTCTCTGTTTATCTTTTGGACCTGCGATTTCTTGTGCATATGCCCCAGGTTATATCCAAACTTTTATTAGTTGAACACTTTTTGATTTGAGCAACGGAAAATCCCTCAAAAATTCGTCCTTTGTCAGCTATCCAGTTTTGACAGATTTCTGCCAATATTTGTTTTTGCCACTTTATCGCTTTCTTTTGAGTTCTTTTTTATCATGGAACTCTTGTGGAAGTTGCTACAGTAGTATATACTTTATATGTGGTGGTTTTGGGTTGAAACCTGAAGCTAAAAGAGGTTGAATATATTTTATGCTTACACTAATGTTGCTAATAGAATTGTGTTTAGTTTTGTATGAAGGAAGTTTTCAGGTGTAGGGATTGGAGAATGATGAGATGAGTTGAAGAATGGACAAAAGCTCAAGCTTGGGGATGCCCATGCATCACCCCAAGAAATATCCAAGAAGTACAAGCGTCAAAGCTTGGGGATGCCCCCGAGGCACCCCTTCTTCATCGGCAAAAATCAGGTCACCTTTCAAAACACTATATTTTTATTGCTTCATGCACTATGTGTTTTTCTTGGAGCGTCAGTTGTTTTAGTTTTCTTAGTTGGTTTAGTTTGTTTGTTTTCTGCAATAAATGGTTGGACCCCAACAAATTTCCTTTGGAGGAGATGTACTCGTTTTCATTTGCAAAGAACGCTCTAGTTTTCACTCTTATTAAAAATCGAGCGCTCTACTTTTTCTGCTACTGCTTTTGGTTTTCGTTTTCGCCTTGATTTGCGTTCAGATCTTGTCATATCTTTTCATCAAGGTGTATTTTTGCCTCTGATCTTTATTGGTTTTCATCAAAAGAGGTGTTTATAAAAATTTCAAATGGTGTTGGAAAAGAGAAAAAGCGTTGTGCAAAATAGTGGTACAAGAAGGAGCTTGTGTAGACTGCGGCTTAGGCTTTTTCATGTCATGCTTGATGTCTTTTTGATAGTATGCTTAGTGGTTTTGCTGTAGCATGACTTGTCTCAAATAACTGAGATTTCTTAATGAGCCTTTGAAAAAATCATGCGTTGTTTTTATTGTATGGAAGCATTATTTTGGTTTTCTCCTTGATGCTTTATTTGGGTTGACTTGGCGCATGCTCACACATGTTAGACTCTTACAAAGTCGCCATTAGCCTTCATGATCATTTAGTTTTTGACTTTTGATGCCATCTTATGCTTCTTTTAATGTCGTTTTGTCGCTTTGCATGATTATGGCCATTATTGCTCTCTTAGTTGGTCGCTCCCAGTCTTTTGCTAGCCCTCGCCTTGTACTGAGTATGAGCTCTACTCGTGCATCCAACTCCTAAAAGCCAAAGTTTTTCAAAGTGTCCACCATACATACCTACTAGCAATTTGCTATTCCAAGTAAATTTGACTCGCTTTTATATTCTCTTCAAATTAAACTCTTACCAGTGTTATGCGAAACTCGGTTAGTAAAGCTCTCACGAACCGGAAGGCACACTTTACTTTTTCCTGTTCTTAAAAATTTGACATTGTGGTCTTTTATGTTGAGTTGTTATGCTTGCAAGTTGTAAGTTGGATTCTAGCCCATCCATGCTGTCATGGGGCAAGCTTTCAACATTGCACTTCTTATTTGAGTTGATATCGTGATCTTTTGTTTATGGATGCCCGCGGTGTGAAATGAATTGGGAATCTTGTGAGGATCATGGAGTTTTTATATGTGTTAGGGAAACGCCGGGCCGCCAATCTAAGCCATGCATAATTCATGGTGGAAATTTGCAGCATACCCATGGTGAACATTCGACGACGCATCTCATAATAAAAAGCTAAACAATATAGCAAATAAAAGAGATGTCGAGGTGTTCATTGTCTGCTTGTCCTGTCATTTTGGTGTGGGCTTGTTCCATGTCATCGGGCACGGAGGTACCCCATTGGCGATTCTCAATGATACACATATATTTACAATGACAAGAGCCTTGCTTGGGACTATAAGTAAAGTAGCATGAGGTTTGGGTACTCGTATTCACGGGGCACGAGGTTTTCAACTTATGATTTGTCAAGCATATGCATCATAATTGTTCTCGCATTAACTTTAACCATTCAAGATGCTTATGATGGGGGCAATGAGAGCTCAAACCCGGTAAGTACCATAATTTTTGAAGGTTATAAAACTTGCAATCACTGCTTCCCTCTGCGAAGGGCCTTTCTTTTACTTTTATGTTGAGTCACCACCTTCTTTCTTTATGCACCATTAAGAGAGCATAGTTGTCATTCTTAGTGTGATATGCATTGTCCCAAAGTTCATTGATTGACTCATATTGTTGGTTTCACTTGTTCTTAAATTATTTGTATCTAGTCGCCCTCTTAAACTTTGAGGTGTCCTATGCATTTATGTTTTGCTCTCTTTGAAGGACAAGCTGAAAACCTTTTGTATGTTTTTCCTTATGATTTGAACACACGTTTGACTTTCATTGTTTCATTATCATGATCTTTTGTTTGTGTTCATTTACATGTTTACAACATGGTTGCTAAGTTCGTATTGTCATGATTATATCTTTCATGCCCATGTTTTAAGTTCTATTGATCCCAGCTCACCAATGCTTACATATATGATCAAGATTGTGTAGGTGCATGTCACCTCAAAAATTATTTTTTGTTATCACTTACCTACTCGAGGACGAGCAGGAGTTAAGCTTGGGGATGCTTGATACGTCTCAAACGTATCTATAATTTTTGATGCTCCATGCTTGTTTCTACACCATTTGCCTATTGTTTTGTTACACTTAGTGGCACTTTTATGCATTTTCCGGAATTAACCTATTAACGAAGTGCCACAGTGCCAGTTTCCTGTTTTCTGCTGTTTTTGTGTTTCAGAAGTGATACACAGGAAATATTCTCGGAATTGGACGAAACAAGTTCCCGAAGTCATATTTTGCCCGGAAGCTTCCAGAGATCCGAAGAAGTGTCGGAGGGGGGCCACCAGGGCCCCACACAAGGGGGCGGCGCGGCCTGGCCCCTGGCCACGCCACCCCTGTGTGAGAGCCCCTGGCTCCACCTCTGACATCGCCCCTTCGCCTATAAAGACCCCCCGACGAGAAAAACCTAAGGGCCCGATCAGTTTTCCAGAATACATCGCGATCCGCCGCCGCCGTCGACCCGAAGATCGGGAGGGTCCAGAAGCTCTTCCCGGCACCCTGCCGGAGAGGGGAATCGCCACCGGAGGTCTTCTTCATCGCCATGCTTGCCTCCGGAGCGATGAGTGAGTAGTCTACCTTGGACTATGGGTCCATAGCAGTAGCTAGATGGTTGTCTTCTCCACCATGTGCTTCATGTTTAGATCTCATGAGCTGCCTTACATGATTGAGATCACCGTTATGTAATTCTATGATGTTGGTTTGTTGGGATCCGATGAATATTGGTGTTTATGATTAAGTTGCTGTACTGAATTATATCTTTTGTTATCTCTATGTTGTTTATGATCTTGCATGCTCTCCGTTGTTAGTAGCTATCTTGGCCGAGTAGTTGCTAGTGACTCCAAGAGGGGGTATTTATGCTCGATAGTGGGTTCATGTCTCTATTTCACCTGGGGGAGTGACAGAAACCTCTAAGGTGGTAGATGTGCTGTTGCTACTAGGGAGAAAACAACATTCATATGCTCAAGGGCATATGCTTTGTTTACATTACACACTTTGCTTAATGCAATTATCTGTTGTTCGCAACTTAATACTTCTAGGGTGTTCGGATGATATCCCCGGGGGTGGATTATTAGTCATAGATGCAGTTGGATGGCGGTCTATGTATTTTGTTGTAATGCCCAGAGTAAATCTCATAGTGATCTTCTTGACATATCACGTTATCTTTATTCTATCAATTGCCCAACTGTAATTTGTTTACCCAGCATGTTATTTTATCTATGGAGAGACACCACTAGTGAACTATGGACCCCAGTCCTATTTTAATCATATTGCAATCACCTGTTTACTTTTCCCGCACTGTTTACTTTACTCGCATATTACTACTGTTTTCCACTCGATACACTCATAACCTTTGTTTCAAGCAAACCGGTGAGATTGACAACCTCATCGCAAGTTGGGAACAAAGTATTTGTTTGTGTGTGTGTGTGCAGGTTCCACAACACCTTCAGTCGTCACCGTCTCTCTTCTCCTGTTTGATATACCTTGGTTTCTTAACTGAGGGAAAACTAGCCGCTACACTCATCATACCTTCCTCTTGGGGTTCCCAACGGGCTGGTCATCACCACGCACAAGGACTTACTGCTCCCACGTCAACTAAACGCCACAGTCTTTTCTGGCGCCATCACCGAGTAGCAACTATGCGATTAACTAGACCCCGCATGTGTTCCAGACTGGTTATGCCAATCCCCCTAGCAATATATCGATGTCTTTTTTCAAGGCTAGCAAACTGCCATTTGGATGTGCCAACAGTGCTAGCAACGCGCTCGCATACTTGTCTTTGGTCTCTTGATTCTCCATGTATTCAAGAAGCGCTTGGCAACATCATGAAAGATGGTTGGCTTGATGAAATTAGAGTCCATGCCCTAGTCTTCGACTACCCCAGGCACTCGGGGGCTACTGACAAAGGAATAACCCATCGGGTCCTCATCTTTGGCCTATGTGGTTTCAAGCCCAGATACAAGCTCGTCGAAAGGATAATCAAGGCCCATGAACACAACCAACTGGCGCGGCCCAGGAGCCAAGACTTGGCGTACACTACAAGGACTCGAAGGAGAAGACCTAGTCGAACTCGAACTCGTCTAGGGTTTAAACTACCACATCTATCTGAAATTAACCTAGAGAACAATCCTGAGACCCAACCTTCGCATATAAAAGGTTGGGAGGGAGATCCAAGAACCTCTCTAGACACTTTTTCCACCTCCACCTGAGCGCTCGAATCCTCAAGAGCTCATCGACCTTGGCTAGATCCAATCTACGCCACCGCTGTAGCAGCATAGCAATAAAGTCAGATAAGCAGGACGTAGATCTTTACCCTCCGGGGGGCGAACCTGGGTAAACTCATGTGTGCCCTCATCTCTGTCTGATAGCTGTCGAGTTCGCCGGATCCCATATTCGCACCATGAATCGAAAGCCCTCAAGCATGGGCATTGATGGGGATAAACCTCGTCAAGAGTGTATTGATAATTATTTTGAGGCTCTATAATGGGGCCCAAAATTTTACTTTTTCCCCTGACAAGGGTTAACTCGGCAAATTTCCAAGATGAAGGACTTAGGATTGGGAGAAGAAGACGTCGGATGAACTCGAAGGTAGGGTTTCAGACAAACAAGGCGAATATCGTGTATCGAGAGTAAACTAGAATCAATCTTGGCTCAATCTCAATGTGTCCCTGCCGGCCTCTCCTGGCCCCTTTTATAGGTGGCCAGTTCTCAAAAAACCGGTCGGGTTTGATACAAATTACAATACGAGCTACAATACAATCTCTTATTTCAACTATGATTACACTTGGGCCTAGTTTCCATGGGCCTCTACTCGAACGGACCCCAGGGGTACTAAGATAACGGGTCTCGGTAGTCATACCCTTGTCAGTAGCCCTCGAGATTCTACCAGAATCATAGATTCAGGTTGAATCTCAAATCTTTAAATCCTCAACTTGCAATCTTCTACTTGATTAATATTCATCTTCTTTTCTTTCTTAATTTCAATTTGTATATCATATTTTTCAATTTTCATGGGGATTTGTTTAACAAGCCCGGTGCTTCTGACGGATTAGGAAACCAGTAAATTGCCTAGGCAAATACTTGCTAACTACTTCAAACTCAAGTCCCCGGACCTGAATTTGGTATCTGGCATAACCCAGCTTTTTGCCGCATTTAGGACATTCAAAAGCACGGATTTCAGTATTTCTTAGGGTACCCAGTGTGTCCACCGGAATTTTATTCGTGTCATGGATACGGAAATTTACTAGCAGAGCGCATTCATGTGCGTATACCAGGCCATGCAGGACGGATCCTGAGGTCTTACCTTCACGATCTTTGCGATCATGGCATTCAAGCATGATTTTGCGGCGGACGCGGTTTGAGAATCTAAATTTTTATCGAGATCCTTGTTTGGCTGTTGGAATATCTGAAATCGTCGAGTTGCTTTTCTTGACTTATTAGTCATTAATCCCTCTCGATGGGAGTGAAATGTTGAATTTATTATCCGATGTTTGCCATCAATGATGAAGTCAATTTTAACTCCTGCATCGAAGCATGATATTTCCATCTTCATCGGGTGCACGACCAGCGCTCCTGCTGGGAGTAGCCCCCGAGGCTATAGTCGAATTTTTATTCGAGTATAGGCTTAGTATTTTCTTCGCCTTCAATCTTTCAATGCATCTCACAAAGTAGATCTTTGTCCTCTTTATTCTAACACTCGTTTTCTTCTTTGCCAGACATTGTCATCGGGTGCGCATTCAGCGCTCCCGATGGGAGTAGCCCCTGAGGCTATAATAGGGTGCTTGTAGTCGATTATAGGCTTAGAAAAATTCTTCGACTTCTATCTTGTCGATATATCTTGTATGGAGAGAGCTTTGTAAGTCAAAAATATGACGTCATTGACATGATAACTCACTACAATGATTTGACCAAAAGCTGACTGTTGCACATGGGTAGCACGGTAATTTTCCAATTTTTTTGCCCGTTAGTGGGCTTGCCGCTTTCGCTTTTCACGCCACGTTGTAGCCCACGTTCCTTCCAGCGTAAGCTATTTAAGGAGAAACCCTTTTATTTTTATTGTTTACCAGTTCTCTGCTCTTCCGCCGCCACCACTTCGTAGTTTTTCTCTTTCTTTTTAGTCAAAAAATCATATGTACTCAGTAGTTTGTCTTTTGCTGTAATCAAGACGTCTCCTAATTATTAGGATAACTACCTCCTACTCTGTAAATCATGTGTGTGATGATGTTTTCTGGGATCTTTGCCTGTTGTACTGAAATCTTTGCCTTCTCCTTCTTTTTCCATCAAACTCTGGCAGATGCTAAAATGCTTGATAAAAACATTGGTCTTCTCTTGGTAGACACGAGCACTTCCCAGGTTCCCGAAGTTTTTCGTAAACCCGATTCTATAGGCCGAACTGCAGATTATGTTTATAGGACTGCTGATCTTGAGGGTCGACTCAATTCTTTGAAGAAACAGGCTACTATTGCTATGGGGCAAGCCAAAAAATCTGCGGCGTTGTCCCAGAAGGTATCTCTGTTGGAGGATCGAGTTTCTGCTTTGATAGCAAAAATTGTTCATCTCGAAGAATGCGATCTCTACATGATCGAGTTCATTGAAGCGATGAGTGGGCAATTGTCTTGTAAGTTGTCTGGAGCCCCCTAGTTTTCATGTTGTTGCTCTGTTGTGTTGTTCTCACCCTTTTCCACTTAGGCATTTGTTTGCACCCTGCTGTTGAAGATCGTCGAGTGGCCGAACGAGCTGCGGCCCTTGAGGAGGTGACTTCTGATATTCGCACCTTCTGGTCTAACGCCCATCATCGCCATGTTGTGGTTCAGCTTCAAGATCGTGCACAACATATTGAAGAAGCCGTGGAAGGTTGTCGAAGAGCCCTGACAACTATGTTTTCTATCATACTTCCAAGGAATCCTTTCCCCGTGAGTTTTTGCGAGCTGTTGGATGTCTTCAAGACAAGATGACATATCCATCGCCTAATAGAGCTGAATCTTATTGCGGGAGCCAATTTTTCTCTTGCTTGGGTGCGTAAGTGGCACTTGCAGCTTGATTTCAACAATATTTATTAGGGTTTTGCCTCCTCGGATATCTAGATCAACAGCGATGCAGGCGCACATGAATGCCACCATTGAGCCGACAAGGAGGATCATCGCTCAGTTGCTTGAAGACGACGCTGGATTTTTCTGAGAGCAGCATTACTTGGATCCACTCCTGGCTGGACCTATAGACGATTAACTGTTGTGCAAATAATTCTCGACACTTTGTATTGTAATTTGCTCTTTTCCGGAGTATATATATTTGGTGTGAGAGTCTCTTTGTTTGGACTCAGGACGCTTTTTGTTTTTGTAGAATTGGTCGTAATTGATGTTTCGTGCGTTTGTCGCGGTTTTTTCGCATTTGCCGTAGTTTTTTTTTGGGGGGGGGAGCCCCCGAGCCTTGATAGAGTGTGAAGAACTTTTCTTTTCATTTATATACTGAATGTAAAGATACATGGGGTGACCCAAGGAACCCGACCGGTGGCCTGTGTTCTAGGTAGTTTTGCCCCTATAACTCGTGGATGAATAGCCTTATTTTGAACTAACTCTAAATAGCTGGCTGAAAAAAGCCAAAAAAGAGTGTTGCCTAGGTAGTAAGAGCCCCAGACTCGTTTGGTGTAGAGTCGTTTGGGTCCTTGGTATGGACCCGAAGTTTCTTTGCTTCAGGTGTGTTGTCGATATGTGCTTCTAGTGTTAAGTGAGGTGGTGCAGATGATGATCTATGCGTCGCTATTCCCTTTGATTCTCTGTACTCGGCTATTGCACCGAAGGATTGCGCCATCTTGTAAAATTCCTTGTCGCAGATGTCAACAACTCGAAGCTTCCTTTGACTGTTATGATTCCTTTGGGCCCTGGCATTTTAAGGACCAGGTATGTATAATGAGGTACTATCATGAAACGCGAAAACGCGGGTCGTCTTAGGATCGCGTGAACCTGGGATGGCCAGTCCATGACTTCGAACTCCAATTTTTCTCGCTTATAATTTAGATGGTTGCCGAAGTAGACGTCGAGTGCAATTTGACCCAGTGAGTAGTTTGCACTTCCAGGGACGATTCCATGGAACGAGCAATCCGTCGGCTTGAGGAATTCGAGTAAACTATGCATTGCCTAGAGGGTTTTTTTTTTCATAGATTAGATTTATCCCACTGCCCGCGTCCATGAATATTCTGTCGACGTTGTATCCTCCGATCTGGGCTTTGAGTACCAAGGGCGCGTTTTCCGGCCGAGGCACTATTATCAGGTGGTCTTCTTTGCTGAATTCTACTGGTTGCTCGGACCAGTGTAGGTACTCTGTGTTTGCTAGAGGTGAGTTTATTGCCAAGTTGACTTGTCGAGATATGCTTTTCTGTTCTTTATTGGATTTGGGCACTGGCTGTATCATTGTCATGATATGTCCTTTGGATGGGATATAGCCTCCATTGGTTTCATTGCTCTTGTCGGGTTGTCCCTGCCCTTGCGAAGATCCGCCTATTTGCTGTTGATTTGTCGATGGTGTGTTGTTTTGGTTTCCTTCGTATCCTTGATTCTTTGCTTTAGCTTGCTTGAATCCCACTGCCTCTTGAAGTTTAAGAAATGTCCTACAATCTTTCATTGCGTGCCTTGATACTCTTTTTCCGTTGATATATGTGTAGTGCATGTGGCATGGTCCGTTGAGCATGTCTTCTGGCGATTGGTTGTATTCTATGGAACTTCTTGGCCGGAACTGCCTGTTGTTACCTAGGTCATCTCTGATGTCATTGTGATAACCACTATTTCGGCGATCATTGCTTTCATAATTGTTGCCCTTATAACTTGCGGCTACTTGGCTATGAGAGCCGTAGTTGTCGTAGTTGCGGGATCGTCGCCTCTGGTTAATGTACCTGTTTAATCTGTCATCTTCAGGTGATCGAGTTCTCTTGTTTTGGCATGCATCCTTTCCATCTGCAAATCTGTTTGTACATCCATGAGTTCTGCCACTATTTTCAGCTTGATTCGACCCATCTCTTCAACGAAATCTCCCCGTCGGAGCCCTCGTGTGAAGGCATCAATTGCTCTTTCGTTGGAGACGTCTTCGGCTGAATTTTTTATTATGCTCTAGCGTTGTATGTATGAATGGAGCATCTCTCCTGATTTTTGGATGCAAGCTTTGAGTTTTCGGTCGATGCTGGCCTTTTGTAAGTTGACTTGAAATTGCCTATGAACTGTTTGGCGAGTTCGTCCCAGCTTCCGATTGTCTCTTTTTTGAGTTTGCCCAACCATGACCGTGCTGCCTCGGCGAGGTGTAATTTCAGACTTTGCATTGTTTTTTCCGTGGAGCCCCCGAGTATTTTATTGCTTGCAGGTAATCAGATAGCTATGATTGTGGCTCCTTTGACCCATCGTATTTCTGTTGATCGTGTGGTAACTTGAATCCTTTGGGTACTGGTGCTCTACGAACTCGTCGAGTAAAGCATACTGCCCCCATCTCTATTTCATCGTCTTTGTTGTCGCATCCATATCTTGGTGACTTGGATCTTCGGCTTCCTCCCTACCATGGGCTGTTGTAATGCCTTGGTGACGGAGATCTTGAACGTCGACCTTTTCTTCTATGCCGAGGACTATTGTGACGGCATGGTGACTTATCTTTATGCGGGGATCGAGACCTCTGGGTTCCTCCGTGACGGTGCAGTGCTTCATGTCTTGCTTTTAGCTTGTCTCCTACTAGCCTTAGTCCTTGTAATGCTGCTCTATGCATATGCTCTCGTGGGTCTCCTGGTGTTGGTTGCGTGGTGAATAGGTAAGCTTGTGCTGCTACAAGTGCTACTTCGGGTGTCTTTGGTATAATGTTTCCTCACTCATTGACTAATAAGAAAGACGATTCGAGGTTTCGTGATAAATTCCTTCTATCCGTGTACTCTAGGTTGTCCACCCGAGATCCGTGTCTGTAGTGCCTTCCGCTATTTGTGTGTGATGTATTGCTTCTTTCTGCATGGTATGCTTTGCTTGCCGCACTGACTGACTCCCACCTTTTCCAGATTTCGCTCTTCTCCTTTTCCAACTACTGCGATTTCCTATGCAACATACGGTGGTACCCTAGAAGTACCTCTCTCCTTGCATCAACCAGGATAGCTGCGTCGTTGTTGATTGCTGCTTTGATTGCATCCCACTCTTCTACTGTTAACTGGACTTTCATTCTGCTCGTTATGGTTTCTGCAGTATTCCGTTCTTCCATATGGTTTGCTCCTCTCCTGATGTTTGTTGGGTTGATGATTGGGTTATTGTTGCCGTCAAACTCTTCTGATGTGTCGTCAGTGATTGCATATACTTGATGCTGGCTATGGATATCTCTGTTTGAACCCAAAGAGAAGATTGATTGCTCATCATCATAGAGTTTTAGTCCTGACTTCCATGTATTTTCAGAATCGTTGGAGATGTTGCTGTAACAGATCATGAAATCATCTTTGGAGTAGCTGTTGGAGTTTCCGTCGGAACTCGTGTCCTGATAATCAGATGATTCCTCGAGGTCTATGTTTTCCATGATTTCGTCGAGTTCTTTGACTGTGCTTCCTCTTGTCGGCTTGATGCTGACTGGCGAGTTTATCTCGCTGGATGAGCCAACCGATGCTTCTGGAGTTGCTGCAATTGCGATTCTTCCTGCCGACAGACCCGATTTTATCGGATCTAAAAGACGAATTAAGCCTAGAGACCTAACGCAAAAGTTGAAACTCCTGATCGTCAGATCCATCTCAAACTTGCGAAGGCCGGAGCTAGGGTTGGTTCATGTGGTTATAAGTCTATGGTTCCGAAGGTGATCTGGTTTCCGCCGGTCTTCGAGTTGCTCTCTGAAAGAAGCAAAAAAGCCATCGAATTCATGATTCCGATGTCCAAGGTCCCCACGGTCGGTGCCAATTGATGAGGGTTAACTCGGAAAATATCCTAGATGAAGGAATTAGGATCGGGGGTAGAGGATGTCGGATGAACTCGAAGGTAGGGTTTTAGACAAACAAGGCAAATATCGTGTATCGAGAGTAAACTAGAATCAATCTTGGCTCAATCTCAATGTGTCCCTGTCTGGTCTCTCCTGGCCCCTTTTATAGGTGGCCAGGTCTCGAGGAACCGGTCAGGTTTGATATAAATTACAATAGAAGCTACAATACAATCTATTATTTCGACTATGATTACACTTGGGCCTAGTTTCCATGGGCCTCTACCCGAATGGACCCTAGGGGTACTAAGATAACGGGCCTTGTTAGTTATACCCTTGTCAGCCCCGGGCCCCTGAAATCTGAGGACCGGGCCTGCGTGTGGTTGTCAAGCACAAGGTTTTAGTATTGGAACAACTAAATAAAATAAATAACAAGAAAGGTAAATAAAACTAGAAAATAAACTAATGTTGTAAAGTATAGTTATTTTTGGGTTTTGTTGGTAAAATCTGAAGGTAAAAGTATTTTTGTGATTTTCGGATTTAATTATAGCTAAAATTTTAAAGGCAAGTAAAAACAGCTGAAAGGTGTTTCTTATGGTTTGAAATGGACCGGGGGTTCATGGGTTCACTTGTCTACTCTCTCATAAAGTTGTGGTGGCATTAAGCAGAAGATAGATGACCGAAATATTGATGAGATTTTATTATCTTCATACACATTCATATGGGCATCATGTCCTAACATAAAAAATGATACTACACATCTTACTTATACTCCACTAGAAAAGAATCAACTTCATGCAATCTAGTATTAAGAATTAACATAGTATAACCTTATTAGGTACTTTGACATGATGTAGAATATCAAATATGCTACCATGCATGAACATATTATAATGGATCTATGTCCATGAATATAAGCAAGGATTCTTACCTATCAATAAGTGACATGGGTACGCCTGCCAGGGCCCATGGCATTGGTACCCCTGGTTCATATTCGGGTTAAGGCCCAAGAAGATTATGGTCCAAGGTAGGAGTCGAAGGATTATGAATTCGAATATAGAAACTGCTATGTAAACTGACATAGACTATGAATTTGTATCATACCCAACTAGGACCCTATGACCTGGCCACCTATAAAAGGGGCCAGGAGGGTCCGGCGGAAGACACATCGAGATTTAGCTTGTAAACCCTAGCTTTGTCTCAATAATACAATCAGATATACCTTGTTTGTTTGGTTTTTTACCTTCGAGTTCATCCGATGCCCTGTTTTTCCGATCCTAAGTCCTTCATCCGAGGATATTGTCGAGGCCAATCCTTGTCAATAAGAGTTATAACACGTGCATTATTTTTCTCCCTAGTGAGGTAACAGAGGATTTGGTAAACACCATAGTAACTATGAAATTTTTCGGGGGATGACCCCTGATAGGGTCGAGACATGGCTTAAGGTCATGGAAAAAGGTTGACCAGGACTAAGGTTGACCGACATAGCCTGACCGGCATAGCAAGATGCCGCCAGGCCGACATAGCAAGGTACGGCTGGGCTGGCATGCCAAAAGTATGCAGCCGACATAACCAAGTTACTCTCATATGCAGATATGGCCAGGCCGAGATACCTCGCTTTGCATGGTAAAGCCAACATAGGGTGCCGGTATAGGGCCAACGGTCATATGCCGGTACCAATCACGGAGAAGATCATCATCATCATCATCGTGTACAAGCACGCCTCTGCCATCGTGTACAGTGGGTAGTCTACGTCCTACCGTTGACTATACATAGCTGACTACAAAGCAGAGGCATGGTCACAGTCACCAAGTACAGCATGACTCATCCCATCGAGGACAATCAGGGGCGAAGTCAGGAGGCGTGCTCCACCGAAGACCTTGTCTGCGGCTAGTGTCTTCTACCATTATACATATCGTTGTAACCTAGGCACCACTATATATGGTGCCCCAGGACCTCACAAGCAAAGGGTTGGTCACTTAGCATTCTCATTCTCCCCCATAGCAGAGAGGAGAGATCACAGTGCTTTTTCCTCCTCTCGACATACAACTCGAGGAGCACCATTGTTATACTCAAAGAGCTCGATATGCATCGTCGAGCAGGAGTAGGGGTGCTATCTCCTTACGAGAGCCCTGAACCTGAGTAGCCCCGTGTCTCTTTCTGTGCATGCCACCTTGACTCGAATGACCTATCTACCCTTTCATAAAATCAGTGTTGGTCCCACCTATTTTGGTTACTCCCATATTTTTGATACTTTTGAGTAGTTTTTTTGTATCTCGTATTTTTTTCTTGTTAGATTGGCTTGGTTGGATGGTTCCTATTTTTGCCAACTATAATAAAACTTATACTAAACTAAACCAACGAGTCCCAAAATAGCCAACACTTTGAACGGTGCTTCCTCACGCTGGACTTTGAGAAATATGGCAAATTTCTTTAGAAGTTCTGCAAGAATGGACAAAATATCTTTCCCTGAAATTTGGCCACCTTACATGTGCTTTCATTTCGTTGCTCCTAATTTTTGAGATGACGTGTATTTTTCCACTTCCTGTTTTTATTGAGAATAGTATCACTCCACTTGGTTCATGCAAGTTTTTCTTGTGTTTTTATTATCTTGTGTTTTTTGTGTGTGACACCACGTACCACTTGGTAAACCGCTGTCCGATGTATTTTGTTTGTTTGTTGGTGACCACTGTACAAAGTCGTTTGTTTGTTCCATCAATAATCTGACACCACTGGATACTCCAAGTAGCCACTGTCCATATCGTTTGTTGTTTGTTTGTCGAACAAAGCAACTTGCTTGGCGTAAAAAAAATAGAACTTGAAGATTTGCTACCACCACAACACTTTAGTACTCCTATACTTCCGCAAACAACAAGTCTGGTTTAGTGAAACTTGAATTGTATGGTTTTGGAATTAACACTTTTATTAAAACACCAAGATGGCACAAATATGCATTCTCTTGCAAAACAAGAGCTCCAATTTGTGAATTCAATTTTTAATCTGATATGTAAATTCAATTTTTTATAGTTAGTTTGCCCGTCTAGATTTGTTTTATCCATTTTCCAAGTTTCAAAAAATGTAGACTAATTCATGGATGTAAGTAATTAAATACTATATGAACTTATAAATGTTTATGCAAAATATGACCATGTTAAAGAGTTTACGTCCTCCTCAAAGGGGCTGCCCCCATCGTAGTGCCCTGCCATCTCCCTCCCTGCTGCATCACCGTGTCCCCAAAATATTGTTTTTTATTGTGTGGCTAGGGTTTGTGGATGTAGGGCGGGTGGCGAAGGCTTGACGAGCGGCACGAACAAGGGCGAGGGCGTGGTGGCGAGTGCCCATCGAGCAGCGCTGGCGAAAAGGCATGGAGGGGAATGTGTGCTGGTTGAGCAAGACAAAAATCCATGGGTTGTTTTGCAAAAGTTTGGCCATGACAATTAAAACGAGCCAAAGGGAGTAACTAAGAGAAATGCACAAGTCTTTCATGATAATTCCGTCACACCGCCACCTTTTTTTTTCAAAATCAAATGGGAGGCAAACCTTCAGGCAGTCGCAGATGCCAAGTATTTGGTAGCAATCATGCTGGCATAATAAGATTTTTTAAAATATTTTTGTTTTCACATTTTATGTCAAACCATTTCTTAATTTTTTATATCAAAGGTTTACCCCCAACATCATTAAAAAATTAAGGTGTCTAACAATCTTTTTTTAATACTAGGACACATGCCTGTGCGTTGCACCGGGAGATAAAGAAAATCATTTTTTTCATAAATAACATCGGCACAATTCTAAATATCCCTAAATTCCATCAATTTACTGCTACTATCAGGTCTATCCATAGAAGTGAAATAGAAATGGAAACAATATTTACATGTGAATTTTGAGAAATTGATTTTTACTTTTATGTAGTCAGTGCATTGCCGGTCTCCGACAGGATATGTCGTGTTTGGTTCATTAACCACCTTCAATTCTTTAGCTAGACTTAAATTTTCACCACACATTTTTTGTTTTGCTTCCTTTCACCTACGCTGCCGAATTCAATATCAGGGGATTTGGGCCAAATCATGTAACATGGCCAGCATAATATGTGAGTCTACCTTTTGCTGCCGGAGTGCCATTGAAATTCAGCGCATCTTCGACGACGGAAGATACTACAACTCGAGGAAACAACAACAATCAGGATACATGAAGACTCGGGCGCGTCCTGAGCGGAGGTCCGTGACCATAAGAGCAAGCCACCTATGTCTGGAGTGGTGGTGCATATACGAAGTAAATTCATCGTGCCTTGAACTAATCATGAATGGAAGTAGAGCGTGCATATAGTTAGCTAAGACAATACCAGGTAATTTGGTTCTGTAGCTAATGCACAAACTTAAGTCATCTGTAGAGGGAGAAAACAAAAGAAACATACACCACAGAAGCTGCCACTACGACATTAGTTAGCCGCTGCCCCACTCTTGTGTTGCCCGTGCGACAGCACCACCACGCCCAGCTAACCACTGCCCCGTTCTTATGCTGCCCGTGCGACAACACCACCACGCCACCAAGGCTGCTTATGTATGCTAGTATACCACGGCCTTGGCCGCTTCCTGTGTCTTGCCCTCCTCCCCCAGATGCTCCTCCTCTCGGTGGGAGAAGCTAGCGGCAGCGTCTGTTGCCAAAGCTTCGTTGAGGTGTTGAACGGTGGACGCCAAGATATGGGAATGAGAGCTAGGGCGCGGATGAACGAAACATAAAAAACAAATAAATTGAACAATTTTTTTTCACTTACCGGTGGCATTGAGGATAATGTTGCCCATGCGACAGCACCACCACACCACCAAGGCTGCTTAGGTATGCTAGTACACCACGGCCTTGGCCGCTTCCTGTATCTTGCTCTCCTCCCCCAGACGCTCCTCCTCTCGGTGGGAGAAGGTAGTGGCGGCGTCTATTGCCGAAGCTTCGCCGAGTTGTCCAACGGTGGACGCCAAGACGTGGGGATGAGAGCTAGGGCGCGGACGGACGAAACATAAAAAACAAATAAATCAAATAGTTTTTTTACTTACCGGTGTCATTGAGGGTAATATGTAGTTTGGTGAATAGTTTTTTTACTTACTGGTGGTACTGAGGGTAATATATAGTTTGGTGGAAGGATATATCGGTTCAAAAAAATGTTGGACGAACGAACCACAGAAACCTTACGTCATTTATTATTAGGTATAGATATACTCCCTCCGTTCGAAAATATAAAATGTTTTAGCTTTGTGAAGTGAATGTATCTAGACATCTTTTAGTGTATAGATTCGAGCAAACCTATATATACTAAAAGTTGTCTAGATACATTAGTTTCATAAAGCTAAAACATCTTATATTTTCGAAGTTCGGAGGGAGTAGATAACAATTTTTTTGTTGAACGTAAAGTTACAATACAATGACAACTTTGCACAAGACGAAAACCACTCCTTAATTAATGGACTTTGACAAACCTGAGCGCTTTACCTAGCCAAGTTTAACAGTAACAGATTGGGGCTGAGCAAAATGGTGAACTGTCATTAAAGTTTTATTATGGAATTATTTTTTATGAACTATTTTTTGTCATTTTTCATGTACCGTTGTACCAAACTTCCACATGCAGCTGGCGTAAAAAAGAACAAATTTCCACCCGCAGCTCTGCCCAATCAAATCCAGCAAAGATCAAAGTTGTTGTAAAATATGGGCAGGTTAATACTAGGGAGGTTGGTGGAACAACGACGTGCGGCCTCCCATCCCACGGGTTCCCACAGAAGAGATTCTTTGTGCGGTAGGTGATCCCGACGAACGTCTTGGTCTGGTCCACCTCGATCCGCCCATCCACCAAACCCAGGCCGGTTCACTGACGTTCTGATTGCCCGGCGGTGAACCTCCGAGCGCAAACCATCCCCACGTGTTACCTCCTGGACTGGATCCCGGTCGCGTCGCCGTCGCCAGCGCCGCACCAGTTTGGCAGCTCTCTTCGCTGGCCGGCCGGGGCTCTCCCATCGCCACCGGGGGTAACGGACGCCGCAAAAAATACGGCCCGGCGAGGCAGAGATCTCCCCTTCCCCCACCACAAATTTTTCTGCGGCCGGCGGGGCGGATCAGGGGAAGGAAAGCGATAAGGTCCAGGCAGCTTGTAGCGCCGCAGGTCAGACGCGCGTCGTGCCCGCAGCCCTCCCTCACCTCGCTGGTCGATCGTCTTCTTCCTCCGGTGATACCTCCCTCCGCCCACGTTCCCACTCTCCCTCCCTCAACTTGCTGCCCGATTCTGTGGCTGGACCTCTTATACCGGCCGCAGCTCGACTCCTCGTCCATCCAAACGCCATCCTCCTCCCCGCCTCCCGTTGCCGATGAGTCCAGCCCGTCGCCAGTGTCATCGCCCACGTCATTCCCTCCCTCTCCTGCCGTGCTCTCCACCTCACTCCACTCAAACCTTTCCTTCTCTGAATGAACGCGCCGATATATAATAGCCAACCAAATCACACTCCCTGATCCAAGCCCACATCCGCTCTTCTCGTCAGGAGCAGCGGAGGCCCTCTCCCTCTCCTCCTACCCCCGCCACTTTCCGCTCTTTCTCCCCCAATCCGATTCCGATGGAGCGTGCACGCCGCCTCGCCAACCGCGCGCTGCTGCGCCGCCTCCTCGCGGCCCCCGCAGCCACCACGTCCCCCTCCCCGTCCCGCGGCATCTCCACCCTGGTGCCCAAGCCGGCGGCGGCCGGGTCGCGGCCCCGCCGCGCGCGCCCGGCCCAACAGCACACTCCCTCCCGGCCCGTCTCCGTGTCCGCGCTGCAGCCCAGCGACACCTTCCCGCGGAGGCACAACTCCGCCACCCCCGCCGAGCAGGCCGTCATGGCCTCCGCCTGCGGGTTCAACACCCTCGACTCCCTCATCGACTCCACCGTCCCGGCCGCAATCCGCGCGCCGCCGATGCAGTTCACCGGAAAGTTCGACGCCGGCTTCACCGAGTCGCAGATGCTCGACCACATGGCGCACCTCGCGTCCATGAACAAGGTCTACAAGTCCTTCATCGGGATGGGATACTACAACACCCACATCCCGGCCGTCATCCTGCGCAACCTCATGGAGAACCCCGCCTGGTACACGCAATACACCCCCTACCAGGCCGAGATCGCGCAGGGCCGCCTCGAGTCGCTGCTCAACTACCAGACCATGGTCGCCGACCTCACCGGCCTGCCCATGTCCAACGCATCCCTGCTCGACGAGGCCACCGCCGCCGCCGAGGCCATGGCCATGTGCAACGGCATCCTCAAGGCCAAGAAGAAGACATTCCTCATCGCCTCCAACTGCCACCCGCAGACCATCGACATCTGCCAGACGCGCGCCGCGGGCTTCGACCTCAACGTCAAGGTCTCCGACGCCAAGGACTTCGACTACAGCAGCGGCGACGTCTGCGGCGTCCTCGTGCAGTACCCAGGCACCGAGGGGGAGGTGCTCGACTACGCAGAGTTCGTCAAGGACGCGCACAAGCACGGCGTCAAGGTCGTCATGGCCACTGACCTGCTCGCGCTCACCACGCTGCGCCCGCCCGGCGAGATTGGCGCAGACATCGCCGTCGGCTCCGCGCAGAGGTTCGGCGTGCCCATGGGGTACGGCGGCCCGCACGCTGCCTTCCTCGCAACATCCCAGGAGTACAAGAGGCTGATGCCAGGCCGCATCATCGGTGTGAGCGTCGACTCCAGCGGCAAGCCAGCGCTCCGCATGGCGATGCAGACCAGGGAGCAGCACATCCGCCGGGACAAGGCCACCAGCAACATCTGCACCGCGCAGGTACGCACTCACCAAACTGTCTGATAGCGACAGTGACAGCACAATAGTTATTAATAGTTTGTGATACGCTTAGTGGCTGAGCATATTGTCATAGAATACTCATTTAGATATACTTTCTGATTGTATAGGCCTTGCTTGCCAACATGGCGGCGATGTATGCTGTCTACCATGGTCCTGCTGGGCTTAAGGCTATTGCCGACCGTGTCCACGGCCTGGCTGGTACTTTCGCCCATGGGCTCAAGAAGCTGGGGACAGTCACAGTGCAGGAGCTGCCCTACTTTGACACTGTCAAGATCACTTGCGCCGATGCGAATGCTATTGCTGAGGAGGCTCGCAAAAACGAGATGAATCTTCGCGTTGTCGACGCAACCACGGTTCGCTTTCTGCTCATGTTTTCTGTTCCAGCACAACCGAGTTAACATGAGTTATGTGCGTTGAGCATTAACTTTGAGTTGTGATGTTGCAGATCACCGTCGCCTTTGATGAGACCACCACCTTGGAGGATGTTGACAAGCTGTTCAAGGTGTTCTCTGGTGGGAAGCCAGTAAGTAGTCGTTCCATCAGTGCAAAACCCGCGTTCCTTATGCGGAATTATGTCGCAACATTAAATGATGCTCTGTCACAAACACTTTCAGGTGGACTTCACAGCTGAATCCATTGCACCTGAAGTCTCAAGCTCAATTCCTAGCAGCCTTGTGCGCGACAGCCCCTACCTAACTCACCCAATCTTTAGCATGTGCGTGTCGTGCCTGCATCTTTGTTTAGCTTATTTTATTTTATTTTCCAAACAAGAGCACTGCACGCATAGCACGAACTTCACTAATTTGTCAGGATTTATTAAAATAAGCTGAAATTATCTTGTGGCCTTTGCAGGTACCACACAGAGCACGAGCTTCTCCGTTACCTGCACAAGTTGCAAAACAAGGATCTCTCGCTATGCCACAGTATGATTCCTCTTGGTTCTTGCACAATGAAACTTAATGCTACCGTCGAGATGATGCCTGTCACCGATCCCAAGTTTGCAAACATGCACCCATTTGCCCCTATTGATCAGGCTGCAGGCTATCATGTAAGGACCACTTAGCATTCATTTCGTTTCTAATGGCAAACTATCATAATCAAAAACTTGTAGTAGGAGTTCTGAAATGACTAATTTTTCTATGAAGGAAATGTTTGACAACTTGGGCGATCTGTTGAACACGATCACCGGTTTTGATTCTTTCTCTCTGCAACCAAATGCTGGTGCTTCAGGAGAGTATGCTGGACTGATGGTTATTCGGGCCTACCACAGGGTATGCCATGATAAATATGATGTGTTAGTTCTCTTGGTTAGATAAGCGTTCTTTGTTTATAAAATATGTGAAAAAATTCAGGCAAGAGGAGACCACCACCGAAATGTCTGCATCATTCCTGTCTCGGCACATGGTACAAATCCTGCAAGTGCTGCTATGTGCGGAATGAAGATTATTACTGTCGGAACTGACTCCAAAGGTAACATTAACATTCCGGAGTTGAAGAAAGCTGCTGAAGCAAACAAGGACAACCTGTCTGCCCTGATGGTACTGTTTCTATGCTCTGCCCATATGACAATTTATCAAGGATTCCGACCTCAATTATACTCTTGCAGCTCAACTGTTCATCACTAAAATTTGATCTGCTGCTCTTAATCTATGCTACTGCTATCATTATATGAAGTGTGATGAAGCAAATTGGGGGACTTCACTGTTGTATTTTATTGCAGCTTCTGATATAGTACCCACATTAGGCAGACTAAAAAGAGGAAAAATCTGTACTGCCTTTTTTGGTGGTTCAGATTTTGCTGGTGTAGACTAATTAATCAGATGCAAGTATGAAGTATGTTATAGTATCTAGCCGCACAATTTTCTGAAATTTTGACCAGTATATGTTAAGATGGAAATCGTACAACAGCTTCATAGTACTTCACTCTAATGGTTCTTGGTCATATATTTATTAATCGGCATATAATGGATGAATATGTCCGAATGCTTTATGTTATGCAATGATACCTTAAAGCCACATATGGTTGAAGAATAACAGTAACTTTTGTAAGGAAGTGACTAAGAGTAACTAATCTGGAACCAGTTCATTGAGCATGGAAGTCTATTAGGAATATTTGTATTCTTTTCTCTCTGTGCAAAGAATAACATAATGTTACATGATCACCTTGTTCTTCAGGTTACCTATCCTTCAACCCATGGAGTCTATGAAGAAGGCATTGATGAGATATGCAGGATCATTCATGATAACGGTGGGCAGGTTTATATGGATGGGGCCAACATGAATGCTCAGGTTAGTTCTTGCACATTGTTATACCACTTTGTCTTGTTATTTCTGCATTTGCTCGCGTCAAGTGTTTTATACTACGGAGTAATAGATTGGAACATTATATGTTGGTTCACAGATTGTATATATATCTTTTTAACATAATGGTGAAGTTTACTACTAAAACTACATACTGTATTAAATCTGTTTTATCTAATTTACATTTATTTTATCATTTAAAATTAATTCTATTTAATTTGTACTTGTCCAATTATGCATGCTAAGACATGTTTTCTGTAAGAAACATCTCTTCAAATACCTAGACCTAGTTGAGAATTTGTGATATGGTAATTTCAGATATCCCATACTATATATTAGTATTCTGAGAGCCATATAATTCTCGTTAACATACAAAAGTTGTGTTTTTACAGGTTGGGTTGACAAGCCCTGGTTTTATTGGAGCAGACGTTTGCCATCTTAACCTTCACAAGACATTTTGCATTCCACATGGTGGAGGTGGTCCTGGCATGGGTCCTATTGGTGTTAAGAAGCACCTGGCACCATTTTTACCATCTCATCCAGTGGTAGGTGTCCTGAATGTTTTATGCTATCATTCCAAATAAAATTATAGTAGTCAGACATCAGTCCTAACAAGATAATACCCATTGTCCAATAGTTGAATTTGAATAACAGATGGGCTTGATATTAGGAAGTGTGCCATCTCTTTGTATTCTTTAAGTTCACAAGTTTTAAAATATCAATTGTTTGGTGATGATGTATTAACTACTCAAACTCAAGCCATGCTTTAAATGTCGAATATTATATAACCAAAAGAATCAATTATGTTCTTTTTCCTGACTTGTCGTTTCATTTGAAAGAAAAATGCAACTACATTACCGGACTAATTTGGTAATTTATTAGATCCCCACTGGTGGCTTTCCTCTCCCTGAGAAAACCGACCCTCTTGGTTCCATTTCTGCTGCTCCATGGGGATCTGCTTTGATTCTTCCAATTTCCTACACATACATAGCCATGATGGGGTCTCAGGGACTCACTGATGCTTCAAAGATTGCGATCTTGAATGCAAACTACATGGCAAAGCGTCTGGAGGTACTTGACATTACTCATGGTCAAATTTACATACCCTTCGCAACAATTTGTGCTTTTAAATGAGCTACTTTTCTAACTGTTCCATTGTAATGAATTTTGCAGAAACACTACCCAGTTCTTTTCCGTGGAGTCAATGGAACTGTTGCCCATGAATTCATCATTGATTTAAGAGGGTTCAAGGTACTTGTCGGAACTATGTTAGCACTTGAACCTTCCGTTTATCCATTTCAGTTCTCTGACTGGATCTTGGATTTTTTACAGGCAACTGCTGGTATAGAGCCTGAGGATGTGGCAAAGCGCTTGATGGACTATGGATTCCATGGACCAACCATGTCATGGCCTGTTCCAGGCACACTTATGATTGAACCCACTGAAAGTGAAAGCAAGGTAAGCATTACCAATTAAATTCATTTCATGACTTTGCACCAACCGTTGGTTTCTGCATTAGCTTACTTCCACATCATTTGTCTTGTAGGCTGAACTAGACAGGTTCTGTGATGCCCTTATTTCCATCAGGGAAGAAATTGCACAGGTAGAAAATGGCATTGCAGATGTGAACAACAATGTCCTGAAGGTAAACTACTCCAAATTGTCTCAGTAAATAACTAAAAACATTTTCCCGACAGCATGAGCTTTTGACTGAACTGGCTGGGTGCATGCAACTCAATACACATAAACATGGTAGTTGACATGTGGCTGCCTGTTATATTACGCAGGGCGCTCCTCACCCACCTCAACTGCTGATGAGTGACGCATGGACTAAGCCTTACTCCAGGGAGTACGCCGCGTTCCCTGCGGCGTGGCTTCGCGGTGCCAAGTTCTGGCCAACAACATGTACTGATAGCTCCGAATACTTCATGTTACTTATATTGTTATTGTTGACCTACAATCTAATTAATATCTGTTCTACTATTGCCAGGTCGTGTGGACAACGTGTATGGGGATCGCAACCTCATTTGCACTCTGCAGCAGGCATCCCAAGTGGCAGAGGAAGCTGCGGCTGCTACTGCTTAATCTTCTGATGATGACGATCCTGGTTGGTAACAGTGTAAAGAAGTTACAATGCTTCCTGTAGGAGGGAAGCATGCTTGCTTCTCAATCTCTCATGTACTGTATATATTCTCCTCAGATGCCACCTTCTCCTGTATCTCTGTGTCCCCATTGTATCCCATTCCCATTTAAAAGTGATATTAGCTATATTGGCTAGCATTTATACTCTTCTCTGAATACAGGAAAAATAATCGAGATCTGTTTTTGTGTCCTAGCCATATATAAAGAAAGAAAATCTAGATACTCCCTCCAACCCATATTACCTTTCACAAATATGGATGTATCTATATATATTTTAGTGTTAGATACATTTGTATTTGCAAAAGGTAATATGTGTTGGAGAAAATACTTAGTTTGTGTTATCTATATAGCCATAGAAAACTGCTAAGAACTTGCGATTAAAGGTCAGTCCTTCGCTTTGGAAGATTAAAGGAGAAATAATGATTATCATGTTTGTCAATGGGAATGACCATGTTGAAGTGGCCAGGGATGGATTTGAGATTTCTCTCTTTTTGCCACCAGTAAGTAGGAATGTGCCCCAACTTATACAACAATGGTCGGTGAAGATAATGGGTCATCCTGCCTCGCACCTTTATAAGTTGAGAATGAAGCCGACAGTGTTTTTAGCTCCTGAGCTTCAGTGACCCCTTTATTTTAAAATTTTAAAAATAATATTTTTAAGTTTTAAAATTATGAAAATAAATATGGGCATAGTTAATGTCGTAACCTACAAGCGTGCAAAAAATTACTACAAATTTCTTTATATTATAGGCTACACAAATATAACAAAATATGATAAGATTTGTAGATTGAATATATACATACTCAGATCTAGGACATTTGTTACAACTGTGTAGCCCAAAATACAAAGTATGTGAACATGATATTTTTTCACATTTATGGAATAACTATTTGGCTACATATGAATATGGTTTTCATATTTTCTAAAACTCAGAAATATGATTTTTGATTTTTTAAGCAAACAGGATTAGTGGTGCCCATGTGCACCAAATCTTCACTCTGGATGAAGTCAAAAATCATCATTCATTTTACAATTTACCTTTTCACTTGTGGTATGCTCTTGATGCAATTCATCATCTGACAAAGGCCTTCCTATACTCTTACATGATACAAAAGTGAATTAACCTTCATCTACAAAAAATCCAATTAACTTTATCATATGGTTCTCGAAAATCCATCTTGAAATGCATACCCAATAAGTTATATTCGAACCTTAACAGTTACAAGGTTTAGGTTAAAGTTTTGAGTACGTTTACTATTCTGTAAAGCCTAGGGTTAGCGGCTCTTAACCTCTTTGACCTATGATCAATTAACTGTACAAAATTGCACAATAAATAACCTGCCACAGTCAGCCCTATCAATTTTTTGCTTACCAGAAGTGATGTCCTTCTTGAAAGAACATCTACTTCAGTGAGTGGGTTTAGTGTTGACAAGAAGTGATTTAGGGTTTATTTTGTTTGTGACATTTATGGATGGGTTTTTAGCCCCATAGAATGGAAGGACTCGAGACCACCTCTAACAGAAGAAATCAAAAGCTAGTAAAAGGTTAAAATTTATGCACTTTTTGTTTATTTAAGTCATATAGGAAACACCACACTCTTAAGAGGGGTTGCACTTGTAATCATGGGGAGTCATTTTTGTCAATTTCTACATATTCGCAAATATCCCCAAACTCCATAGCCTCGAAGTAAGCTTTCTAGGGTTTCCCTTTTTTTGCCTTTGAGAAAAATCCATCAATAGTGCTTGAAGTTGTCCATC
Source organism: Dactylis glomerata (assembly GCA_007115705.1). Taxonomy (NCBI): domain Eukaryota; kingdom Viridiplantae; phylum Streptophyta; class Magnoliopsida; order Poales; family Poaceae; genus Dactylis; species Dactylis glomerata. Next base: position 42,930 of record QXEO01000160.1, on the reverse strand, counting down.
AAAATCACTTTGGTCATCGTACAGAAAGAATATTGTTTTACAGATTCGGCTAGGTATTTCATGATGTGGCAAGCTACGGGACCCATCTGTCAGCCTCTTACCATCCTCTTGGAACTATTTTCAACTAATAGAAACCACAAGAGGTAAACTGATAAAAGGGCCAGAGGGATTTGCCAATCACCGCCCGCGCCACCCAGCAGCTCTGCGTCGTGCACCAGCTCCAGACCCGCCCCATGCGGACTCAATATGGAGTTGTGGTGCCTCGAGCCCTACTCCATGCGCCGCCCAGCATCTCTAGTCATATTTGATGACCGTAAAACCGCATTCTCTGTGTACGATAATCAAAGTGATTTTGGCCGACAAATTCAAGTACCACCGATGAATTTTACTCTTTGCCTTTTAACCTCGCGCGGATGCTAGCATGTAGGTTTGGATGGGGTTACATATGGTTCGGTCTCCAAATTTCTCTCTAATGAACTTTTTTTTAAATATATCTGTATATGATAAGGTCTACACGTGGCGATGTGATTCCTTATATTTTGATATTTTTTAGACCAAGGATCTCCCATGAGAGTGAGCTGACAAAGATATTTTATATAGTAAATAAGCTGAAAATTCAACTCACCTGAGGTCGTATGCAGCCTCATGAGCAGTAATTTCAAAATAAATAGTAAAAACATTCTGATTGTTGGACACCATACATGTTCGAGTGTTTCTCGGTGTGTCTTGCAAAATAAAAAATAAATCTGTGCCTAACAAGGGCTTTAAAAGATAGTCTTTTTTAAGCACTACTTTTTTTTTGCATAGAGCACCATAAATGTCATTTCTTCACAAAATCTTGCACGTACCTATGACATTTAAGCGTGTTTTTTTAAAACATAGTTTTAAAACAATTTTAGTGCTTATTTTAAGTTTATTCTTCATCGAGTGATCGTACCATACAAAAGTGTTTGGAGCACAATGCAAGAGTTTTTGGAAAGTCTCTACTATGCTTGTAGCTAGAATTAAAGAAGACGGCTCTTTAGAGCATGACGAACGCTAAGCACTTGAGTTTGCTTTTCTTTAACAGTAAACACTTGAGTTTGCTAATGCCGTGAGAATGATAGTTTTTGTTTCTGAGCTTGGCTCGATTTTGTAGCATTTGTAATTTTCTTAATTAATTAATGATGAATGGGGCCTTTCGAAAAAATCCGGGTAATATAGAGGACGTGTTGCGTCGGTGGATCGCTCAATGATTGGGGGCAACCCACTGGGCGGCGTAAATCCAACTCGGCCACGCAGATGGCTAAACTTGGGCCAGAACAACTGTGCGGACACGCCGATCTGCCAATTCCCCCCCAACCCCGACGGCCGCGCGCAGATACGTGACGACCTCGGCGACCGCCCCCGGCCGGCGAGGAAGAAGACGCCCCGGCCATCGATGGTTCGCTGCCAGCTGCTCGGCGCATGGATTCCCGCCTCTCCTCCAACGCTTTCGTAATAGCGCCTCCGCCGCCTCACCGCCGCCATCGATCTGGCTATTGCCAATCTCTTGTCTGACCCCGGTCGTTGTTCGCGGATGCGGCAGGAGTCGAGAAGCTCTCTGACGCTGGGGGAGCTCGCGTGCATGGCATTGTTCCCGTTGCTCGCCGTGGTGGACGCGGTCGCGCTCGCGGCCGCGCGCTGCTTCAACCAACGCCCGCCAGCGATGCTGTCCTTCGTCAGCGCCAACGCGCGCCAGCGCGACCGAACCTGCGGCCGCCTCACCTTCAGTGAGCTCGCCGACCTCGCCGACGAGTCCCGCTGCTGTAAGTACAGCTAATTTGTTCGGTTGCGTGTACTCTTGTATCTGGATTTGTGGCCTGAGGTGGTTGTGACCTGTGTTGACTCTGGGAGTCTCAGTGAACGAGGTGGAGGCGCTGTACGAGCTGTACAAGAAAATCAGCTGCTCCATCATCAACGACGGCCTGATCCACAAGGTTTGTATATTTAGAAACTCATCTTCAGGGTGTATCCTTGAAAAAAAATTCATCTTCATTTTAGCCTACAGGTCCAGTCTATCCTATCCGTATGCGTATGAGCAATGGTGTTGGATTTTGGATCAGTCGAGCTTGTCTTTCTCAAATTGCCATGCTATCACGGCAGCTCCAGAGATGTTTGACGATTGGGAAGATCAAACATGGAATCTGAGAAAGATTTTCCCAACCACCTTGAAATTTACTAGAGTACTAGATGTTGTTGCAAGCTAATTTGTTTTAATAGCTAGCTGTCCGTTGGGACTTGGTTCGATGCTTATTTCTCCTAAGCGTTGCTGTTGTATTCTGATAAGACTCTGCTTCTATATGAAATGAAAAACAGGAGTCTGCTGCTTTTTTGTCAAAAAATTCTTCTGCTACAAAACAAATGTCGTGTGTCAGTTAGAATTAGTTACTATTTAGTAACCACTACTATGATCAGGACTACCTTCCTTTATTGTCTATAAATAAAACATAATTAAAAGGACCTGGTAGTACTTTACTAGTTATTATTTAATATGCTTGGTAACAACAAATGCTCAGGTGAAAATGACCTTAATGTTCTTATAGACAACTAGAAAGATAAAGTGTAGTAAGATTTTGTTGGGCATGGACAGTAGAACTTCTGTTAAAGTTGTTGACTTGTAACTAGTCTGAAATTTTATAATGCTCTATTTGGCAATAGGAAGGAATCTTCTAGGTAAAGGAAATCAATAGATATAATCAGTGTAAGCAACGTTTCCTTTAACTTTTGTTGGTCACTAATTGTTAAGATTTTCTTACTTTATTAGGAGGAGCTGCAGTTAGCATTGTTCATGACACCATCAGGGAAGAACCTGTTCTTAGATAGGGTAAGTGCAAAATTTGCTCTCCCACTCATGTTGTTTAGATATTCTTATAACCTTTTTCCAATGGAAGCCTAATTCACTTTTTTTGTCCTGTATCTAAAAGTAAGACCAACTAGTCCTAGTTGTCGTGGTTATTGCCTCATTGGCAATCTCACCTCTGTAGCTGTATGTTTCAAATACTATTTAAAATCCTCGAAGCTAGGGAACTTGTACTGTGGGATTTATTTCTTGCTAGAAGAAATACTGTATGACTAAATTTTCTAAATATTTTGTATTATTTTCCCTGAAATTACCATTAAATGTTGGCACAACTGTATGCAATCCCTTTATTATTGAGTGGTTTGAGTATGTATTTTCTTTCTCTGCGTAGGTTTTTGATCTTTTTGACGAAAAGAAAAATTCTGTTATTGAATTCGAAGAGTTTATCCACTCAATAAGTGTGTTTCATCCAAATGCTCCTTTGGAAGATAAAATTAATTGTAAGTATCTTAGATTGTGGAGATAATCAAGAGTTTTTCACATTTTAAGTTATATCTTCAATTATAATTTATTTATTTGAATTTTTGCTAGTTTCATTCAGATTGTATGATTTGAGGCAAACTGGTTTCATTGAGCGTGAAGAGGTATGTTTCACTGGTTTGTCTTCTGTGATTTTTGTTGTTGTGCTAACATTTTGTACTCATGATTTTCTGCATTACCACTTGCCAGTCCTAGCTGCTCATACTTTGAGAGTTTAACCGACTTGCCATGATTTGTGCATGCATATTCTTCAGTTGCTTACTTAGCTTCACCGTCACTTGGGATTTCAACATAAACCTCAATATGAGATGCTAGCATAGTAGAAGTCCCCTAAAATGTCAAAATGAGCCTCATCATGAATAATGAACTTCGTCGGTGCTTTTGGTACTAATTACCTTAGGTACTTATCTCTTCCCAGGATGAAAGTTGCCGGCTTAGCAATTCATGTTACCTGTTCATTTTATAGAAACAGAATGGAGAACCTGGGATTACTAATACTAGTTGAATGCCCGTGCATTGCCACAGAATTTCAATGTAAATGTTAAAACATAATGAATATGTATATTCTCACTAATATGAAGGATATAGGAACCATCTTAATCATAGCTCTTTATCCAAAGGCATGACAAGGATATACATATGCCATTATTTTTCCTTTCCAATCAGCCCTAACTTTCTTTATATCACCTGTATTTAACATCCGTTTTCGTATGTTTCGGTTTCACAAAGTGCAGAGCGCAACATATGTTGAATACGGTTTGAGATTACAATAGATGATGGCATATAAACATGACATGCTTGATCTCATCGGCCGTAGTACATCCTAGAATCCAATGTATTGTCTCTATAAGAATTTAGAAAAATCTATTCAGGACAAAAGTGATCAATCCTAAGATGACGAGCTTTTATGTTTAACTTTATCTAATATTAAAAAACATGATGTTATCAGCCGAATTTGCATAAACTATATAAATATCCAACTGAGTGTGCATGAGAATTAACACAAATTTGGTAGCCTCTACATGATAAACATCAAGTCATCTCAGTCATCTCAGCTGAATCTGAAATTCTGGATGGCAAACGCCACGAATTTGGTAGCATGTACATGATGAACATCAGGTATGACACAGAAGTTCAGCAAATTAAGCAATGAAATTAAACATTCTATCAAACTATATTCATCTCACATCCCACCCAAAAGAGTGCGATGAAACCTGGCTGTACAAAATACATCTAGCTTGCTAGCTAATTCAATACAGTAATAGCTAATTTGGGTAGTTGAGCAGGATAAAAACAACACCACGATCCATCGATTATACGTGCTACTTCAAAAAAATAAAAATTCAGAAGGACGCCTGCACCTGCTTGTGCCTACTAATCCAACAACAGGCCGCCGGCTTGTCCTCCACAGTCCTGCAACAGCCAACAGGATTTTACCTACCGCCCTAGGCGTCTTCGCACTGTCCGGCAGGAGCTTCAAGTTCGGCGGAGGAATACGTTGCCGAGAAGGAGGACGATTGAGCTAAGAGACGAGACCACTGCAACGCCATAAGCCAGCCAAACAACACTAAATCCTGGCGGCCATGACAACGCGCCATGCAGCAGAGCAGCATGAGGATCTGCCTCCTCTCCATGGATACAGGATACTCCCACATGTGCGAGTTGGGTGCGGCTAGCGGCAGAGAGCTCGGGGCGTGCAGGTGGACGACAGCGGAATCTCTGGGCATGTGGCGGCCAGGCGCAATTGAAACATGCGGAGGCTGGGGCGAACCCTATACGGCTCGTAACATCAGGAGCGCAGGCGTCCTGGAGCGGCGGCAGGGCCGAATCCAGGCATGTCAACGAAGATGTATCCCATCTCCTACGTGGAGGCTTCTTCAGTGTCTCCTGTGCGGCAGCGGGTAGCGGCGAGGCGGCCTAGGAGGTGGGGAGGGGGTGCTCCGTTTTGCTAACGGCGGCGGGGCAAACCACGGGCCGATGCGTCCACGTGAGTCTGTGCCTCCTTGGTGCATGCGTTTCTTCGATTAATTAGGAAGAAAACGTTTTGGGTCCATAGGCAAAGAAAATGTATTTTGGTGGATTGAAAGCGTATTTGCGACCGTCACGGACCATACTTGTAGCAAGATTATTAGTAGAGATGAAACCCTGGTATGAAGTAGCAGATCACAATGGATCTTTAACTGTTCCCCGCAATAGAAGTCATGAATAGAAAAATGAATGGCGAAATAAAGTCAGGCTTGTTCTGTGGCATGCTCCCAATTGGCACTTAGAACTCCAGACCTCTGTTTTTCCCACAGGTCAAGCAAATGGTTGTTGCTACTTTAATGGAGTCACAGGTTGAGCTGTCTGACGAACTCGTGGAAGCAATACTCGACAAGGTATCACCAGTGTCCATTGTAGCCTCACCTCAGCCTATTATGTTCAGAGTTGCTGTTAAGTAATATATGGTTAAAATTTCTGACCAAGTTTTATATGATGTATACTTCCGCAGACATTTCAGGATGCCGATACTGACAAAGACAATAGGATAAGCAAACAGGAGTGGAGTGCTTTCGTATTGCAGCATCCATCTGTTATAAAGAAGATGACACTGCCTTACCTTAAGTATGGATACACACTTGTGCTTTCTGGACGTATTTTTTGTTTTGCACATAACCAATACTGCCTTTTCCTGAAAAAAAAAACCCGGTAGTGCTAGACCGCAGCAGCATGAAGTGTCGTTACTGTCTAAAGCTGCATCCATGCATGCTAATGTTGGGTGTCCATGAATCTAACATGAGTGTTCTTTTCTTACCAGGGACACCACATCCACATTCCCCAGCTTCGTTTTCAACACACAAGTCGAAGACTAATGCGAAGTCTTAAGGTTGCTTAGCCAACTTAAAAACAAAATGGCTGCTTAGTCAGAAGAGAAGATGTACATTCTCCGGCTCTAGGAAATGCGTGCTGCTCTCAGAAGAAACATACGGTGATGGTACGAGTAAATAGAATCGTGCCCACAGTTTGAATATCAAAGTAGATTGGTAACTCTAGCTGCTTCTTGAGGCTGGAATTTCAGTACTCACCGTTGGTTAACTGTCATGTGCAGCAGGCTTATTCGTTAAATCGCTCTCTGGTTTTGCTCTGTATAGATCAGGAAGCGAGATATTGTATAGTCATTCCATTTATTTCAGATTGTTGGGGTATTCTTGTGAGGTTTCTGTTGTTTGCCCCAACTGGCCGTGATTTTCCAACCTTTATCATAGGTTTCAGATAGCATGAATGTAGCATTAATTTTTTTTGAGGGCAAACGACCAAAGCTTTATTAATCATCCATAAAAAATGTTTACAGGAAACCCCAGATCAGCTGGGGTTGATTAAGCCACACATGTCTACCTATGTCTAGAGAAGTAGCAAGACGGGCAAGTCTGTGTGCTTCTGTGTTTGCTTCGCGTCGTTCGTGGATCACCTTTACCTCCTGAAACTTTTGCTTTAACATCTGAAACTCCTTGAGAATCATACAGTGTACTCAATTGCTCGATCCCGCCGAGAGTTCTTTCACCACATTTTGACAGTCCGAAGATATAAGCAATCTACGAACATGTAGATCATCAGCCAAGTTAAGCACCTCAGAGCACGCCTGTGCTTCCAAGATCTCCGGATTGATACCACCATCAAACAAGCTGCTTGAAAAATCCCCAATGAATCTCGGCAGACAACCCAACAGCCCCTCTCTGATTATTTCGTGAAACAGATCCGTCCACATTCAGTTTAGACACCCCAACACCAGGTGGTAGCCATACTAATCTTCCTCTCGAAATTACCGGGCTAGGAACCGCACGATCATGGCTCTTCACATTAATTTCTAGTAAGTACCGGTTGATGAAACTATCAGTTGAAAGTGGCGATTGCATCTCATTCTCATGAATCAATTTCCTCCGTGTCCACCATATAGCCCATAAGGCTTTTTACAATGTATTGTATCTTAGCGCAATATCCTAGGCAATGATTTATTTTAGAGGACAACTATCACAATGCATTGTCTCTTAAGTGTTGTATCTACATTAATTGATTTTGGGTACATGCATGTATGTGATTAGGCTAGCCATACATTTTTACCTATGATACCGTGTAAGGGTTGTAGCTTAGCTAAGATATAACACCACTCTCTTTCATCATTAATTAGGGTGCCATATCACCATTTTATCTATGATACCGTGCTAAGAGACTCCCATTGTGAAAGGCCTAATGTGACCAACACCTCCATGAATTTATTCTGCGGCAGCGTGTTTACTCAGAGTAAATAACCAAAGCTTTGGATCCGTAGACTCATCACCAAAAACTAGGCATTATATCATCTTGCTTTAGGACCCAAACCGATCGCGACCTTGACATATTACACTCCAAAAGTGCATGTCGCCAAGTATCCTCCATCGCTTGACACACCGGGCAGGCAACCGATGTAGTCATATTTCGGTGCTCCCGGATCACCCCTGTTGGCAGTGACGCCCGAGCGAGACGCCAAGCACAAAAATTTAATTTTGAGGGTGTTAGATATATATTTGTATATTGTAGTTTCCCCACTTGTTAGGGGGTTTCCTGCATATTTGCACACCTATACATATACTATATTATATTATATCTGTGGCCTTTGGCCCCTGTGGAATACTAAGTTGTCTATTCCTAACATGGTATCAGAGCGGGTAGGGTTCCCGTACCCACCGTCCTTCGCCTGACCGTGACCCATCTCACAGCGTTGCCGTCGTCGGCCTTCTCCCGATTCTCCTTGGTGGCCACCCGTCGTCTGGCCCTGCCCCGTCTCCGCCCCGTCTTCTTGGTGGTTGCCCGTCGTCTAGCCCGCCCCGTCCCCGCCCCGTCCAGCCCCGCCCCCGCCCTGTCTCCATCGTCCACTTCTCGGCCGATCTCGGGAATCGTCTGCCAGCTCCGCCCGCCGACTCTGCTTCGTCGTCGCCGGCCCCGTCGGCTTGTCCCTATCGGCTCTTCGCCTCCGACCTCTTGGATCGGCCGCCCCCCGTTTGGATCGGCCACCCCCTGTTTGGATCGGCCGCCTCCGATCTCGGGAATCGGTCGCCCCTGACCGGCTTGACCATCGCGGGCCATCGCTGGTTTTCCTCTATGCGTTCGGTGAGTTGACCACAGATTCAGATCGAGTGCAAAAAAGAGAGAGAGAGAGAGAGAGATGTCTTCCTCATCGGGCTATGTTGTGCTTCCTCGCTGCCCGGTGATTTTTGATGGCGCGAATTACCCTGATTTCGCTGCCTTTATGCACGTTCACATGCGCGGTCTCCGTTTATGGGGTGTGCTCTCCGGCAAGGTCTCCTGTCCACCGTGCCCCACTGCTCCTCTGGCTCCTATTCCGCTGACTCCGCCTGTTCTTGGTGATGAAGCTACTCAGGCTGAGAAGGATGCTGCTGAGAGTGCTGATAGGAGTGTTGTTGCTGCGTATGAGCTGAAGTTTCAGCAGTACTCCAGTGCCCTTGAGACCTATCGGCTGGATCTGACAGCCTACACTCAGTGGATGGATGAGGATGCTCGTGCTGCAACTGTTCTCACTTCTAGTGTTCTGCCACAGTTTGTCTCTGAGTTTATGGGTCTTCCTACTGTTGCTGACATGTGGGCTCATCTTCGTCAGCGCTATCAGCCATCCGGGGATGCTCTTTATCTGTCTGTGGTTCATCAGGAGCATGCTCTTCAGCAGGGTGAGTCTACTATTGATGAGTTCTACACCCAGAGTGCTGCTATCTGGCGTCAGCTTGACTCTCTTCGCACTGCAGTTTGTTGCACCTACCCGTGTTGTCGGATGGTGCGCTCGGACTTGGAGTTTCAGCACGTCTATGAGTTCTTATCTCGGCTCCGCAAGGATTTCGAGCCTCGTCATGCGCAGCTGCTTGCTCGTGGCCGTGTTCCGATTTCTGAGGTGCTGTCTGAGCTTCGGGCTGAGGAGACTCGCCTCTGTGGTGCTGGTTTTCTTGAGGTTCCTTCTATGCTTGTTGCTCGTGGTCCTCCTCCATCGCATGCACCCTCGACTTAGTTGCGGTTTCCAGTTCCACCGATTTTACCCACTCCTCAGGGTCAGGGCTCGAGTCAGCACCAGCAGCATCGTGGTCAGGATCGTCGTCCTGCTCGCCATTGCACCTACTGCAACAGGGATGGACACACTGTGTCCAACTGTTATACGAGGGATCCCAGTTTGCATCGCCAGCACTAGGCTCATGTGTCTTCTAGTTCATCAGGCTCTTCTGCAGCTGCCCCCACTGATCAGGATCTTAGCAGTCGTCTTCGTGGTCTGCTCGCCTCTATAGGTTCTCCTTCGACGGTCACTGCTGGTTCTATGACTGATTCTCCTGGCACTGCGCGACCACCACCTTCTACACAGTCAGGTACGTCCCTGTGGTATCTGGATTCTGGAGCTTCCTTCCATATAACTTTTGATTCTTCTATTCTGTTTGCTCTTTGCTCTCTCATTTCTCCTGTTAATGTTCTCACTGCTGATGGTACCTCTCTTCCTGTTTCTAGTCGAGGCACCCTTTCTACTTCCTTCTTTTCTGTTTCTGATATTTCTCATGTTCCTCGTCTTAAGATGAACCTGTTTTCTGCTAGCCAGCTCACTAATTCTGGTTGTCGCGCCATTCTTGACGCGGATTCTTGTGTTGTTCAGGATCGTCACACATAGGTCCTAGTTGGAGCTGGCCCTCGCCACCGTGACTCTTCGGGGCTTTAGGAGTTAGACTGGCTTTGTGTTCCTTCCGCTGCCACCTCTCTTGCCAGTTCTCCTGCGGTCATCGCCTCTGTCACTGGCTCTTTTCAGCAGTGGCATCATCATCTTGGTCATCTTTGTGGCTCTCTCCTGTCGTCGTTAGTTCATCGTGGTCTTCTGGGGTCTATCTCGGGAGATGTGTCTTTAAACTGTCAGGGCTGTAGGTTGGGCAAACAGATTCAGTTACCCTATCCTACCAGTGCGTCTGTATCTCAGCGACCTTTTAATTTAGTTCATTCTGATGTTTGGGGTCTGGCTCCTTTCGCTTCAAAAGGGGGCCATCGATACTATATTCTATTTGTAGATGATTTTTCTTGGCACACTTAGTTGTATTTTATGCGTTCTCGCAGTAAGGTGCTCTCCATATATCAGCGTTTTGCGGCTATGGTCCTCACTCAGTTTTCTACACCTATTCGTGTGTTCTGTGCTGACTCTGCTGGTGAGTATATCTCCAAGCAGCTGCGTGGTGTTCTTGCTGAGAAGGGCACTCTTGCTCAGTTCTCCTGTCCGGGCGCTCATGCTCAGAATGGCGTTGCTGAGCGTAAGCATCGTCATCTTCTTGAGAGCACTCGTGCCATGATGATTGCTTCTTCTCTTCCGCCGCATTTTTGGGTTGAGGCTGTCTCTACATCAGTTTATCTCATTAACATTCAGCCTTCTGCTGCCCTTCAGGGTGATATTCCTCTCGAGCGTCTCTCCGGTCGTTCTCCTGATTACTCGACGCTTCGTTTGTTTGGTTGCGTTTGCTATGTTCTCCTTGCCCCTCGCGAATGCACCAAACTGACCGCTTAGTCTGTTGAGTGTGTTTTTCTTGGATATAGTGATGAGCATAAGGGCTATCGGTGTTGGGACCCTGTTGGTCGTCGGATGCGCATTTCTCGTGACGTCACATTTGATGAGACGCGTCCTTTCTATCCTCGTCCCACCTCCTCGACCTACCCGATGGAGGATATATCTTTTCTACTTTTTCCTGACACACCTCCCCCGGTTTCTATTGATCCTCCTTCGGGACCCATTATTGCCGATGCCTCGCCTCTGACCCCGTCGTCTGCCTCATCACCTGGTTCTCTTCCTTCCTCTTCTGACAGTCCATCCACCTCTTCTTTTTCTCCTTTTCCCTTTCATTATTCTCGGCATTCTACTGTTCTGGATACTCCTCCTGATGTCCCTTCTTCCTCTTCTTCCAATGTGTCTTCTTCTTCTGATGAGATTGCCTCTCTTCTTCCTGCTCGTCAGCGTCGTCCACCTGATCATTACTCTCCTAGTCAGTACGGTCTTTCTGTTGCCCTCGAGCCGACTTCTTATCGGGATGCTGAGCGTCATCCCGAATGGCAGCTTGCCATGGCCAAGGAGATTGCTGCGCTTGAGCGCACTGGCACTTGGGATCTTGTTTCTCCTCCTCCCGGTGTTCGTCCCATAACATGCAAGTGGGTCTACAAAATTAAGACCCGCTCTGATGGATCTCTTGAGCGCTATAAAGCGCGTCTTGTGGCTCGTGGCTTTCAGCAGGAGCAGGGTCGTGACTATGATGAGACTTTTGCTCTGGTGGCTCATATGACCACTGTGCGCACTCTTCTTGCTGTCGCCTCTGTTCGCCACTGGTCTGTGTCTCAGCTTGATATTCAGAACGCCTTTCTCAATGGTGAGTTGCATGAGGAGGTTTAGATGCAGCCTCCTTCGGGGTATTCTGTTCCCGATGGGATGGTTTGCCATCTTCAGCGCTCTCTTTATGGCCTGAAACAGGCCCCTCGTGCTTGGTTTGAGCGTTTCGCCTCTGTGGTGACTGCTGCTGGTTTCTCCCCTAGCGCTCATGATCCTGCGTCGTGTGTTCACATTTCTCCTCGTGGACGCACTCTTCTTCTCCTCTATGTTGACGACATGATCATAACTAGTGATGATTCTGAGTATATTGCCTTTGTTAAGGCCCATCTTCGTGACCAGTTTCTTATGACTGATCTTGGTCCTCTCCGCTACTTTCTTGGGATTGAGGTTTCCTCCACTTCTGATGGTTTTTCTATCTCCCAGGAAAACTATATCCAGGATCTTCTTGCTCGTGCTGCTCTTGGGGATGAGCGCACTGTTGAGACTCCTATGGAGCTCAATGTCCAGCTTCGTGCTAGTGATGGTGATCCTCTTCCTGACCCGACACGTTATCGTCATCTTGTTGGGAGTCTTGTCTATCTTGCTGTCTGACGAGGGTTAACTCGACAAATGTCCTAGATGAAGGACTTAGGATCGGGGAGACAGGGCGTCGGATAAACTCGAAGGTAGAATCAGTCAAACAAGGTGGCTATCGAAAGTAAACGTGGGTGTAAACCTGGCTTGCTTTCAATCTGTCCCTTACCGTCCCCTCCTGGCCCCTTTATATAGGTGGCCAGGTCTCAGGGATCGGGAGGGATCCGACACAGATTACAATATCGACATACGACATGAACTCGTATTTCGACTAGTATTACAATTGGGCCTAGCTTAACGGGCCTCAGGGGTAGCTAACTAACGGGCTCTATTATCTATACCCTTGTCAATAGCCCCCGAGATTCTACCAGAATTAAGATTCGGGTTGAATCTCAAATATTCAAATCTTTGACTTGATCAACTCTTTGACTCCTTCTTATCTTCAAATCTTTGACTTGGTCTTTCAACTTAACTTTTTATAATAATGTCTTGCAAGGGGTTTCGATGAGCAAGCCTGACAACTCTGACGGATCAAGAGGCCAGTTAACTGCCGGAACAGATACTTGTCACCTACTTCAAATTCAATCCCCTTGGACTTGAATTCGGGAAACCGGTCAAACCCATTCTTTTGCCGCATTTAGGCCTTACAAAGAATGAATCCCAGTGGTTCTTAGGGTACCCGGTGTGTCCACCAGGATTTTCTTCGCGTCGTAGACACGGATAAGTTCCAGCAGAGCACATCCATGTGCGTATACCGGGCCACACATGACGGATCCCGGGGTCTTACCTTCATGATATATTTCAACCATGGCATTCAAGTTTTGTCGCGATGACGCAACTCAAGAATTATATTTCGCAGCCTTGTTTGACTGATTCAATATACAAAAAGTTTCGAGTTATCCTTTTAAACTTTCATGAATAACTCCCGATGGGAGTAATCGATGTTCATTTTGTCGGCAATGTAGCCGAAGTTCCTTGCTGACGAGATGCAACCGATTATGTCTAAACCTCATGTCCATCAACTTGTTCTTTATCACCAGCTTCGACTCCTCTCCTTCCTTTTGTCGACTTCTTTCTATCGGGTGCGCGACAGCGCTCCCGATGGGAGTAGCCCCCGAGGCTATAGCCGAAATTTTCAGGTATAGGCTCAAGAAAATAGATAGACCTGTTCCATATATTTCTTCCCACGACATTTGTCGACTTTATTCGCCTTTTCAGTTGTTCTCCCCTTCTTATGACGTAAGCCCCCGAGTCAAAGACGAGGTGAACTTGTGCTTTTTATAGATATTTTCTTATCCCCTCCTCTCTCTTCTATTTTTGTTTCTACGCATCTTTTTCCTTGATACGTTGATTCTTCTGTACTATCTGCACTTTAAAAACCCAGAAGTATATTTTGGGCCTTGCCTCTCCAGAGGCTCATTAGTACGTGCTTATAAATAAAGCAGGTTTGGCCAGGGTAAAAAACCACAACTCCTTCATTAGTTCCTTTCCCCGCCGCATCATCTTCTTCTTTCTTATCCCATCTAGGGTTTTTCGTTCACAACGCTTGCCTCCATGGCCGACGCAAGTGGATTGCGCTTAAACATCGGCGCCCCGGTGGAGAAACGGGGCCGCGGCCATCCTCGCGGTAGCAAGAACAAGGCTACCGCCACAGCTGTGGTGGCATCATCGTCTGCTTCGGTGAAGCGGCGTCCCGGCCGTCCGGCCGGGAGTAAAAATAAGATCAAGGTGCCATCCACTACACCAGGTCCAAGTGCTCCTTCTGCGAATGCTTCTCCTCCCAGAATCTATTCCTTTTTCTGCATTGCTGGTGCACAGTGCCGTGAGATTTAGCGCTTACTGCTGAAATTCACCAAGTTTATGGATGGGCGAGAACTGCGAGAAGCGGTTCTTCGTGAACACTCTGGGGGAGGAACTCCCTATGAAGTGGAGGTTTGGTACGACGGCGCCGGTGAGCAATACTTCAAGGGCGGCTGGTCGCAGTTTGTGGAGGATCACGACCTCCATCAAGGCTTTTTCATGACTTTTGACTTCCACATCGGCACGTCGAAGTTCGACATGAGAATCTATGACGGCACCCAGTGCCAGAAGGAGTATGAAGCCGAAGTGCATTTTCACTAGTTTCAGTTTATGTAATCTCTTTCCCTAGTTGTTCTTCCTCGTACTATCTATAATAAGTAATCGTATCTGGATTATGTGTTTACCTTATTAATAGACCATGGGAACAAATCATGGTTCCGAGGTGTGCACATTAATATTTTATCGGGTTCCTTTGCACCGTTTATGCCACTGTCAAAATATCGGGTTGCAATCAACCTTGTAGTATGCCTCAGATAATCACAAATCTCGATAACTTGTTAATATTATTTTGTACGACTCGAGGGTCTGAGCCCCCGAGTGTAAAGTAAAATATTTACACATATTGTCGATTTGACCCAAGGAACTCAACCTATGGCCTCATGTTCTGGGTTCAGAGGGTCACAACTCGAAAAATTCTTTGTCGCCTTATATCGCTTATGCGTAGAATCGTCGTAGTTGCTCTGCATTCCACGGGTTACTCTCGTCTTTCCCCGTTTTCTTGTCTTGCAGTCGATAAGCGCCTCCTGGCATTACTTCTGTGATGATGTAAGGTCCCACCCATGGGGACTCGACTTTTCCATGACCATCTTGCTTGAGTCGTAGAACTAGATCTCCCACCACGAAAGATCGTGGACGAACTCGACTACTGTGGTAGTTTTGTAGATTTTGCTGATATTGAGTAGCTCTAGCTAGTGCTACGTCTCTTGCTTTGTCGAGTGCATCAACATCATCTTGAAGTGCTTCTGTGGAAGTTGTCTCATCATATGCTGCTATTCTTGGAGCTTCATGGGTGATCTCAACTGGAAGAACGGCTTCTGCGCCATGGACCAGGAAGAAAGGCGTCTCTTGAGTAGCTGCATTAGGTGTAGTTCGGAGACTCCAGAGTATGGAGGATAGCTCATCTACCTAAGCGTGCTTGGCTTTTTCGAGGGGTGCTAACAGCCTTTTCTTTATCCCATTGCATATCAAGCCATTGGCTTTCTCGACTTGCCCATTTGTCTTTGGATGTGCCACAGATGCGGATTTCAATTTTATTCCCAAACTTTCACAGTAATTTTTGAACTCCTTCGATGTGAAGTTTGTCCCATTGTCTGTGATGATACTATGTGGTACTCCAAAGTGAAAAACTATTGACTTGATGAAATTGATTGCCGTTGTAGAGTCTTGGGTTGTCACGGGGGCTGCCTCTACCCACTTAGTGAATTTGTCGACTGCTACTAGCATATAAACATGCCCTCCTGTCCAAGATTTGTGCAGTTTTCCCACCATGTCAAGACCCCATTGTGCGAAGGGCCAAGATAATGGTATTGGTTGCAACTCCGCTGCTGGTGCGTGTGGTCTAGATGCAAAACGTTGACAAGCTTCACACTTCCTCACTATATCTTTCGCGTCTTCAATGGTTGTGAGCCAATAAAATCCTACACGAAAGGCTTTGGCTGTAATGGCCCTGCTGCTGGCGTGATGCCCACATACCCCTGCGTGGATGTCTTTTAAGATTTCTTGTCCTTCTTCAGGAGTAATGCACCGTTGCAGAACGCCTGTTATACTTCTCTTGTATAGTTTTCCTTGTAACACGACGAAAGCCTTGGATCGTCGTATTATCCTTTTTGCTTGCACCGTATCTCCGGGTAGTGTTTTGTTTACCATGTACGCCAAGTATGGTTGCATCCAAGTTTCCTCAATCATCATGACTTCTTCGGGTTCAGCTGTCCCGCGATTATCAGCCCCCGAGCCATTTGTTTGGTTCTGGACTTGTTCTCCTGCAGTCGAAACTTTGCTGCTTTTTATTGATATTTCTATGATTTCTTCCCAAAAGACTCCTTGTGGTATGGGTAAGCACTGGGACCTGATATTTGCTAATGTGTCGGCTTCCTTGTTGCTAGCTCTACTGACATGTGAAACTTCGCATCCGTCGAATGTTCCCTCCAGATAATAATATAAGTTTCTGTATGCTGTTATATTGTCGCTGATGGCGTCGCATTTATTCATCACTTGTTGGACGACGAGATTCGAATCTCCAAATATTTTCAGTCGAGTTGCTCCACACGCTTTGGCCATTTTCATCCCATGGAGCAGCGCCTCATATTCGGCTTCATTATTGGAGGCTTGAGGAAAACTCATCCTCAGCACATATTTCAACTTGTCGCCTTGTGGTGATATCACGACTACCCCTGCTCCTGCGCCTTGGATTCTTTTTGATCCGTCGAAGTACATTATCCACACACTCGATAAATCTGGTGGCCCTGTGTTTTGTAACTCCAACCACTCTGCTATGAAATCTGGTAAAACTTGGGACTTGATCGCCTTTTGCTTTTCATACGTGATGTCCAGGGGCGATAGCTCGATTCCCCATAAAGAGACACGTCCTATTGCTGAAGGATTGTTCAATATATTGGATAGTGGTGCTTCGTTGACCACTATGATTGGGTGGACCGCAAAATATTGCCGTAGTTTTCGTGCTGTTGTGAATACGCTGTATGCAAGTTTCTGATAGTGTGGGTATCTTTGCTTCATCGGAGATAGTACCTCGCTGACAAAATATACTGGTCGTTGGACTCCATGAGCTTTTTCTTCTTCGCTTCTTTCGACTACTAATACTGTGCTTACCACTTGATGTGTTGCTGCAATATATAGTAGTAGTGGCTCCTTTTCTTCTGGTGCGACCAACACCGGTGGTGTGGAAAGCACTTTCTTCAGTTGTGCGAAGGCTGTGTCCGCTTCTCCTGTCCACTCGAATTTGTCGTCTGATTTTTTCATCAATGCATAGAAAGGGAGCGCTTTTTCTCCTAGTCTTGCAACGAATCGACTTAGTGCCGCGACGCGTCCTGCGAGTTTCTGTACATCGTGCAGCTTTGTGGGCTTACCCATCGTTAATATCGCTTGGATCTTTTCTGGATTTGCCTCTATTCCTCTTGCGGATACCAGGAATCCTAGGAGTTGTCCTGCAGATACCCCAAAAGAACATTTTGTCGGGTTCACCTTGAGCTTGTACCTGTTTAAGTTGTCGAAGGTCTCTGCTAAATCACTGATTAGTGACTCTTCTTTTCTTGTGGTAATGACCACGTCGTCGATGTAGACTTGAATGTTTTGTCCTATTTGACTTCCGAGGCAATTTTGCATCATCCTTTGGTAGGTTGCTCCTGCGTTTTTTAGGCCGAAAGGCATGACTTGGTAGCAGAACACGCCGTAAGGTGTTATGAAAGCTGTTTTTTCCTCATCCTCTTTCTTCAACTTGATCTGGTTGTAGCCAAAGTATGCATCTAGAAAGGAAAGCCTTGCGCACCCTGCTGTTGAGTCAATTATCTGATCAATGCGAGGTAGAGGGAAGGGATCCTTTGGACAGTGCTTGTTGAGAGACGTATAGTCGACACACACTCTTTGTACATCTGTGTTTTTCTTGGGTACTATAACTGGATTAGATACCCAAGTCGATGTTTTGATTTCTCGGATGAACCCTGCGTTTTCTAGTCTGTGTAGCTCAGATGCTATTGCTTTCCTTTTGGGTTCATCGAATCTTCTCAATGGTTATTTGACTGGCTTTGTTTTGGGATCGACGTTTAGTGCGTGCTCGACGAGTTCCCTGGGAACCCCTGGCATATCTGAAGGACACCAGGCGAAGATTTTCCAGCGCTCACGGAGGAACTCGATGAGCGCGCTTTCCTATGCGGGATACAGGTTTACTGCTATAGAGGTAGTCTTGTTCGGGTCCGTGGGGTGGACTTGGATTTTCTTTGAGTCTTGAGTTGTATCGAAAGCCTGGTCTGGCAGGGATCGCCCGACGTCGGGTAGTACATTGTGTTCGGTTTCACCTTTCAGCCTTGCGTATTCTGCTATCATGCCAAAGGTTTGCGCCAACCTATTGAATTCCTTGTCACAAGTGTTAGATACTTCGAAGCTGCCTTGAACTGTGATTGTTCCTCTGGGCCCTAGAATTTTTAGCGTAAGATACACGTAGTGGGGTACTGCCATGAACTTTGCAAATGCTGGATGCCCCAGGATTGCATGATATTGTGAAGGCCAATCCATGACTTCAAACTCTAGCTTCTCTTTGCGATAATTGCTGCTATTACCGAAGCAAACGTCAAGCTCTATTTTCCCGAGAGGGTAATTTGCGCTCCCCGGTACTTTCCCGTGGAAAGAACAATCTGTTGGCTTTAAACTATCCAATGAGATGCACATTGCCCTCAGAGTTCTTGCGTATATTAGGTTTATGCCGCTTCCTGCATCCGATGTCGTATCCCCCTATTTGCGCCTTTAGTACCATTGGAGCATGCCCTGGCCTGGGAACTTTCCTCGGGTGGTCCGCTCTGCTAAATCTGACTGGTTGATCGGACCACTGCAAGTACTCTGTAGTAGCTGGTGGTGATGATATTGCCAAGTTGACCTGTCTAGATATGCTCTTCCTTTCTTTCTTTGACTTTGGTACTGGTTGAATCATCGCTGATATATATACTTTTGACTCCAGTTGTTTTGCGAGTCGCTGCATTTGATATCCTAGACTCGTGCTTTTTCCTCCCTGTCGTGTTCCTTGGCTTGAATCCATGGCATTTTGCAACCTTAGGAAGGTTCTGCAATCTTTCATCTGGTGGTTGGAAACTCTTTTCCCGTCCAGGTATGCATAATGGATGCGATAAGGACCATATAGCATATCTTCTGCCGAGGGACCCGAGTACCTTGGTTTCTCCTTTCCCCTGTTATCTCTTGCTTGAAACTCTTTGCTTTCGTAGCCTTCCTCGTTCCTTCTGTCGTATCCTGCGGCTATCTGATTTCGCCTTCCGTGGTTGTCGCCGTTGCAGTATCGTCGCCTTTGCCTGCTTGTTTTATCGACTTTCGGTGAACGTCCCCTTTTGTTGTTATACGCATCTTCTCCATCGGCGAATCTGTTGGCTATTTCCATTAGTTCTAAAACTGTTCTTGGCTTTATTCTCCCTATCTCTTCAACGAGGTCTGAGCGACGAAGTCCAGCTGAAAAGGCGTCTATTGCTCTTTCGTCAGAGACGTCCTCTACAGAATTTTTAATGACACTCCAGCGTTGTATATAAGAGCGCAGAGCTTCGTCTCTCCTCTGCATGCACGACTTAAATTCTTTCAATGACGCTGGTCGTTTGTATGTTGAGCGGAAATTTCTTGCGAATTGACTCTCTAGTTCCCCCCAACTTCTGATGGAATCGTTGGGTAAAGTATTTAACCAGGACCGCGCTGCACCAGTGAGGTGTAACTGCAAACTTTGCATTGCCGTTGCTCTTGTTCCCCCGAATATTTGTACTGCTTGTAGGTAGTCTGACAACCATAGAGTTGGTTCTTGTGACCCATCATATTTTTCTTGATCATGTGGCAACTTGAATCCTTTGGGTACTCGCATTTTGCGAACCCTGCGGGTAAAGCATAACACGCCCATCTCTTTCTCGTTGTCCTCGTAGTTTTCTTCCCTCCATGCATAACGTGAGTTGTTTATTCTTGCTTGTGCTATTATGTTCCTTGCATCCTCCTTCCTCTTTTGGCGTTTCTCATCTTCTGAGGACTCGCTAGTTTCGTTTCGTGAAGATTTGCGCTTCCCCTCTTCTTTTTGCTTTTCCCTACGGTGAGTCGAATTTTTCTCTGGAAGATTTCCCCTTAGCTTGTCCTCCACCAACCCGAGGCTTCGTATCGCGGCTTGATGCATGTGTTCCCGCGGGTCTCCAGGCTTTGGTTGCATGGTTAGTAGGTATGCCTGTGCTGCTACCAATGCTGCTTCTGGTGTTTCTTGCACGAATTCTTCTTCCTCCTCTGGTTGGTTCGCACTTGGGCTTTTCATATAGCTTTCTTCTACTGTCCGTGTTGTTGTCCTTCTACTGTGCTTCGGGTCTCTGTGCCTCTCCATGCTGGACTCTGATGAATCGCTATATTCACCCCAATATCCTCCACTTGATGTGCTATTGTAATCTGGGCTTCTCATAATCATATCTTTTTCCTGCCTTAACTTCTTTCTGCGTTGGTGTAGCGCGTATTGATATCCCATTAGAACTTCTCTTCTTGAATCTGCGGGTACGTCGGTCCCGTGGTTGATATCTGACATGATCATTCTCCACTCTCCGGCGGAAACATGGACTTTCTCCTTCTCTTTCTTGCCATTGCTCCTTAATTTGTCGACTTGCATGTCGACCTCCTCGTTGTCTGCGTGATTGTTTTCTTCTTCTGCTGCTTCAGTGATAATGACGCATAACTGGTGTACGCTTCTGGAGACGCCGCTGCTTCTGCTGGCGAGGTCCCTTGACTTGTCGCATGGCTTGTCCATTGCTGCTTCCACGATGAACTTTCGCCCAGTTTCGTCGGGTTCCTCGGTTTTTTCCTACAGATTTTCTGTTGCTGCTAGGCTGACTGGCGAGTTTGCCTTGCTAGAAGAGCCTACAGATGATCTGGACTTGGCAATTATTTCGGTTTTACTTATCGACGAACCCGATTTCGCCGGATCCGAAAGACAAGTTGAACCCGAAGGTCCAACATAGAAGCTCAGACTTTCGAATGTCAACTCCATCTTTTTGTTTTCGTCGACTTCTGGACTGCTATTGGCTAAAAGTGAAAAAGCCGTCGAATTCATGATTCCAACGCCCAGAATCCCCACGGTCGGCGCCAATTGACGAGGGTTAACTCGACAAATGTCCTAGATGAAGGACTTAGGATCGGGGAGACAGGGCGTCGGATGAACTCGAAGGTAGAATCAGTCAAACAAGGTGGCTATCGAAAGTAAACGTGGGTGTAAACCTGGCTTGCTTTCAATCTGCCCCTTACCGTCCCCTCCTGGCCCCTTTATATAGGTGGCCAGGTCTCAGGGATCGGGAGGGATCCGACACAGATTACAATATCGACATACGACATGAACTCGTATTTCGACTATTATTACAATTGGGCCTAGCTTAACGGGCCTCAGGGGTAGCTAACTAACGGGCTCTATTATCTATACCCTTGTCACTGTCACTCGCCTCGACATCTCTTATCCTATGCATATTTTGAGTCAGTTTGTCTCAGCTCCTACCCTTGTTCACTATATTCATCTCCTTCGTGTTCTGCGCTATCTTCGTGGCACAATCACTCGTCGCCTTTTCTTCCCTCATTCCAGCTCCCTCCAGCTCCAGGCCTACTCGGATGCTACGTGGGCGAGCGATCCTATGGATCGCTGTTCACTTTCTGCTTACTGTGTGTTTCTTGGTGGTTCGCTCATTGCATGGAAGACGAAGAAACAGACCGCATTTTCCCGTTCGAGTATAGAGGGTGAATTGCGAGCTATGGCCTCGTTGACTACTGAGGTGACCTGGTTGCGGTGGTTACTTGCTGACTTTGGGGTCTCTATTACGACACCCACTTCACTCTTGTCTGACAGTACAGGTGCTATCAGTATTGCACGTGATTCGGTAAAGCATGAGCTTACCAAGCATATTGGTGTTGATGCCTTTTATACACGTGCTAGTGTACAGAATCAGGTGATTGCGCTCCACTATGTGCCTTTAGAGTTACAGTTAGCGGATTTCTTTATAAAGGCACAGACTAGAGCACAGCATAGTTTCTTTCTCTCCAAACTCAGTGTTGTGGATCCACCATGAGTTTGAGGGGGGTGTTAGATGTATATTTGTATATTGTAGTTTCCCCATTTATTAGGGAGTCTGCATATTTGCACACCTGTGGCCCCTGTGGAATACTAAGTTGTCTATTCCTAACAGAGGGAACACGAACCTTCCATAGCTTCTTCTAGTTCTGTTCTTCCTGCTCAACGTTTGATGATTCTGACCGTTCCTCAAAATAATTCTCATAGCGCCTCTTCATCTCTCTCGTCATCTTATATACTGAACGAACAGAGAAGACTCCGCGTCTATCATAATGCCAAACCCAACAATCCTGCTGCCGTATATTACTCAATGGAATTTGTTTTATTACTTCAACATCCATCAGTATAAGATGAACCGCCGATTTAGACACATCCCATGTCCTCGTGGCCGAGTTGATGAATTCCGAAACCTTTGAAGGGGGATCATCAGACTTGCACGTGATAGGTCTGTGTTTATAATCTCGATGTATCCAATTCTCTGTCCAGATATCAGTTGTTGTACCATCTCCAATTCTCTTAATCAGTCCAAGCTTTAACATATATCTGCCCTCACATAAGGAACACCAAATTTGTGATGGATTACTGCCCAGACTAGCATTCAGCACATCGAAGTTCGGAAAGTAGACTGATTTAAGAATCCTTGCGCTCAGAGAATTGGGTTCCATGAGAATCCTCCACACCTCCAGATTCTATAAAAAAGATTATAAACTCAAAGCCAAAAGTGCCAAGTTGAAAGTTTCAATATCTCTAAACCCCATCCCTCCAAGATATTTCGGCATAGTCACTGTATCCCATGAAACCCATGCCACCTTCCTCTCTCCTTGCTTACTCCCCCACCAGAATTTCTGAATCATCGAAATGATATGATCACAAAGACCTCTTGGCAATTTAAATAGAGCCATTGAATAAGTGGGAATTGATTGCAGGACCGATTTAATCAAAATTTCTTTCCCACCACTATAGAGAGCACTTTTTTCCATCCATCCTTGAACTCGTTACCAGATTCTATAAAAAAAAGATAACATGAATGAGTAGGAAAATACATCGATGCTCTCGGGTGCCTAGCACATGGGACATCTAAAAAAATAAATAGTAATTCAACTGAAGGTTAAAAAAAATTGAAACCTTTTAGGAACCAAAGATGATAAAGTATTATACTACTTGTATAAAAATATCTCACGAGAAAACTACTAGCATTGCACCCTAGGTAGAAAAGATAAAATCGACGTGCCAATATCCATGTACTATTTATGCTATATTCATCATAGATTTGTCTTTTTTGGCTAGGATACACGGGGAATTATTTCGAACCCAAACATTTTTATACTAATACAATACTTGATCATCTTTGTTTTCAGGAGGTTTTGATTTTTTTCTTCAATTTTAAAATTCCTACAAATATTAATTTTTTTCTAAGAGCCAAAAGTCCGAGTCCGAATGAGTAGGCATCTTCTGTCATCTGCAAGTCGCAACCCGGTCTTTTGACCCCTGGCGGCTGGCGCATGGGCCAGAGCATGGCAGCGACCAAGTTGCCCCCTGGCGCATGGGCCAGAGCATGCCAGCGACCAAGTTGCCAGTAACCAACGAGCAAACGCGGCAGGCGGAAGCAAAGCGTTGTGGCGTGTGCGCCTACCATTTTCGCAGCGCCCATTCAGTACAGCCGAGCCGAGGACTCGAGGTGCATGCACCTTCCCCTCCCTCCTCCACTTTCCTCTGCAGCTGCGCCTCCCCTTGCTACTCCAAGTCCCAACTCTCATCAAGCCACCCTTCACCAATACGGCCAGAGGCGGCGCGGCGCCCAATCTAGTGGAACCCCGCCCCCTACGTTCACCAGATCGCGGAGGACCCTGCCCCGCCGATTCTCCGGTGAGCTCGCCTCTCTCTGCTTCTCTTTCTATTCGGGCCAGTTAAGGAGCTTTGGTGCTATTCCCTTTTGCCTGCTCAAATGGGAAACCCCTACTAGATTGTGAAACGGAGGCGACTGGCTTGCGATTCAACCCCGTTTCAGTATCGTGCCAAATGGAGATTTGCGCTTCGAAAACATGCCAGTGGAGGGACACTGCATCCGGACACTGACCTGAATACTAGAGACTGACATTCAGTATCAGATGAAGTAATTTATAGGAAATAGGAATCGAGTCACTCTTAACAATCTGCTCCTGCATTTTGGTTGCACATTTCGATCAAACGGCTGGCTGAAGCAACATCAGCGAGTTGCTTTGGAATGGGGAGAGTACAGAGTAGGCGTGGCTTCTTTGCAAGCGAATGTAATATTTTTTTCAACCATTTTTTGAGTGAGCTGACTGGTGTTCCTTTCCTTGACAAGGTAATCTTATGCTGCTCACTGTCACTTATCCTAGTAGTATTAAAGATGTCAGTTCATAACATGTTTGAAACGCAAAGTGTGGTAGATACATACATTTGCTTTCTTTGAGTCGTATATTTGTCAATCTTAAGTGTAAAATTCATGCTTTATGGCGGCTAATGAGGTGTTGATGTACCAATTTACTATAGCAAAATTACCCCTTGTTCTGTCTATACATTAGGATGAAAAGGGGCAGTCTCTTTGGTTTGGACTCTAAAATGGTAGACTGGGAAGACTAAAGTCGCTACTTACTGGTCAAGAATTTTATTTTCAGGAGAATTTGTAATGTTGTCTATCACTTGATTTAGAAAAGTTATATGTGTTATCTCTTGTTCATAGCTTAATGTGCAACGTTTTTTGCCTGACCTTTAATTTAGATTTGTAATGGTGTCGAAGTACTACTCCATATAACTTGGCAATGGTTTTTTTTTTACCTCATGCTCCCATGCGCATTGACAAAGGAAGAACGAAATCTAAAAAAAAGTTAATTGAGACGTCGATGCATATCCATTAAATGACAGATACCACAGGCCTGCGACCACTCCCTCTTCCAAAAAGGTAAAGAGTGGAATCATTGCATTAACAATTTAACACCATTAATCTTTCCTCAATGGACTGGATTTGAAATGAAAATCCCAAGGCTGGCGACAGTTATAGGGAAGTAAGGTGGAATATTAAACTATAGCCGATTATAATTCTTCACATTTTTCCTCCAAAAGCATTGGGGGGCCTAACTTTGTTTATTCTTTTCAGCAAAGGTCGACATGGTCATGAGGTGCAAGCTCGTGACATTCAAATTTGTATAACTTCAACAAGCATTAATATTAACTGAAGTATATTCCTCCATGGAGATTGAAGCTAATTTTGATGTTGAAGATATCAGACCAAAGAATGAACTGCAGGAGTTGTGGCCAGTTGGTGAGATAGATCCAAAGAGAGGAAGGTTCCCATGTTGCATTGTCTGGACTCCTCTTCCTGTAGTTTCATGGCTTGCTCCTTACATAGGGCATGTTGGAATCTGTCAGGAGGATGGGTCTGTTCTGGATTTTGCTGGATCAAATTTAGTGAGCATGGATAATTTCGCATATGGTTCTGTTGCCAGATACCTCCAGCTTGACAGAAAAAAGGTATATCTGATCAATAGTAGTTGACCTACTACTTTATAGTTTAGTATGCTAGTAAACTTTATGTTATTTACTTGGTGGAAACTTCCTACTAGTCTCCTATGCGACATACTCCCTTGTCGACATATTTTACTTGTAATATTTCCTTTTGACATGTAATTTCTGTGTCAGTAATTCCTAAGGGATCTGTGAATCTGCGATGCAACTAGCTTCACTCTTCTCACATGCCATGTAGGCTTTATATTTCTTTTTTGTGGGAAAGGCTTTATATTGACTTAGTATTTGCAGTCTGATACAAATGGGCTGGGAACAATGAACGTACAAGTGTCTGACTCCTGCCTGCTATCACAGACAGAGCACGGCTGTAGGCATTTTGAAAATCTTATCACTACTTTCTTTTGTTTCTTTAGTAAATAGTTAGTGTGGCATTCTATAGAGTAACCTCTATTGTTGGCAACGGTGACATCTGATCATCTGTATGGTGAATTGCATATGTTATTCCATAATCTTGTCAATTTATATTGTACTTCCAACAAATCTACTTGCATTATCATTTTGTTTTGTTTCAGCACTTTCCTTCCAAGTTGATGATTATTGTTGAATATTCTTGTTTTGTTCATGGCCAGTGCTGCTTTCCTGCTAATCTCACAGCGCATGTATGCGATTGGTCCTACAAGCATGCAGAAGTGGGTACAGCAACATCATGGGATGGCGCCCTACAGCTCGGCACGAGACATTTCCAGCACAAGTACTACAATCTGTTCACCTGCAACTGCTACTCATTCGTGGCAAACTGCCTGAACCGGCTTGCCTACGGTGGTTCCGTGGAGTGGAATGTCTTGAATGTGGCCGCTCTTGTTTGGCTGCACGGTGAATGGGTGGACAAGATGTCAATTGTTCGGTCATTTGCTCCTTTCGTAATTGTGACATGTTTTGGCATTTTTATGGCTGGCTGGTCTTTTCTAATAGGGATAGCGGCATTCTGTTCACTTCTGATAGGGTGGTTTGTCTTTGCTGTATACTGCATGAAAGGTTTGGTGTGCTGATAATGATATAACATTGCCACTGAACCAGAAGAGGAGTTCTGGAAATAAATCTGTCTGAGGCCATTCCTCCATTCACTATGATTATTCGTGTGAAACTCATTGAAATACTGCACCTGCTAAATGTTCAACAAAGAGTCGAAATCACAAGATGAAGCCACATCACTTTCTACTCTTACATGTCCAAGCTATCGAATGATGTATATTCATTCCGAATGATTTTCAGGTTTTTCTCTATGGGTGCATCTGGATCTCAGTCGACTGAGATTTAATTAAATCTCAGTCGATGGTTGATCACCGAGCCCTGACATGTTTCTGTTTCATGCGTTACTGGTACAAGCATTTATTCCCAAGTGAATCTTGTATATGAGCTGTTTACTTGGCTGACCGCGAGCAAGTTGGCCTGCCTGCCTGTGTGCGCGTGTTTGTGTGAACCTATACACGTGTTGTTTGAAACCAAAACTGTTGATATGATACTTAGGCTAAAAGCTAACATGAAAAATCAAAAGCTAAGCCTCTTGCATAGAACTAGTTCATACATACACCTAGGATATCTTTCTGGTTGCCTTGTCTTCATGTCTTAGAAGTTTTGGACTAAAGTGCAACCCATATGTAGCTCAAAAAATATCAGTTGTAACCAACTCGAAAAACCTCAGTTGCAACTCGAAAAAATCTCAGTTGCAAATCAAAAAATCTCAGTTACGACAACAGTTGCAACTCGAAAACTATCTCAGTTGCGACCCAGTTGCAACTCAGAAAATCTCAGTTGCGACCTAGTTGCAACTTGAAAAACCTCAGTTGCGACCCAGTTGTAAATCGGAAAATCTCAGTTGCGACCCAGTTGCAACTCGAAAAAGCTTAGTTGCGACCCAGTTGCAACTCGAAAAAGCTCAGTTGCAACTCAGAAGTTGCGCCCTATTTACAACTCGAAAAACCTCAGTTGCAACTCAGAACGACCTATCTGCAAGTGCGAAAATCTGGGTTGAGTTGCAACCTAGCTTGACTAAATCTCTATTCAAGGTTCACACGTCGACTGTAGCTGATACTCAGTATTTTTTCTTTTACAAAAGCCAACAACGGTCATACTGCACAAACAAAGAAAAAACAGAAAACAAAAATAAAAACAAAAGGAAGGCCACATGCCCATGCTTACGGTATATACAGGCCCATGACAAAATCAAAAGCCCAACATAAACTAGCGATCGTCATGCAGGCTATGGCTCCTGCCACACAGAGACTAGTATGGACTAATTTAACGTATCAAATCTAATAATAAATAAGGTGACTGAGATTTTGTTAAATCTCAGGCGCCTGAGAACTAGCAAAACCGTTTCTCTATTGACCATTCTAGTTCCTACGCAAGCATCTGGCCATGGGCATAAGAGGTGTTTATCTGAATGTGCGTCGTCCTGTTGGAGGCCTGCTAATTCTGAGGGTGAAACATACGAAAACTTCAAGTTCGTTAGTTTGTTAGGATATCAGGTACTGTATCATTTTTGTACGGAGTAAGTTTGTTCGATGGGTCTACCGTTCGAGCACGTATAATAACAAAATAACGGCCTATCTGGATCCTGGCACAAAACGTACGTAAGAGAGATATCTCTTTGAAAGAAAGAAAGAAAGAAGAGATATTTACCACGTGACGGCTCCAAGTCGGGCTCTACCAAGCTAATGTCTTCAGCATCGATCCAACCACAGACTCCAATTGATCATCGAAGCCTCTGTCTATTCCCGGCCGACGTGCTTCCGATGGCATCCAAGGACGACAGAGGTGGCGCTTCTCGATCTGACGGGTGCGGCTGGGGTTGCTGCACGATAGGGGTGCTCGTGTTCTGGCTCTTCTGGGCTGCGCTCGTGATCCACCCGCCGATCGACATCGATGCCTTGCTGCCTGGGCTCCGGGAGTTCGACTGCTCGCCATGCGCCAATGACAAGCCAACCACGTGCTCCGTCGAGCTGCTCGGCGCCAAGGGGCTCCAGCCGGCGCTGGCTCCAGGCGCGACCTCGCCGGCCTTCGACCTCATCGTGCACGTCGCCAACGGCCACTGCTACGAGCTGCGCCATGGCGGCGGCGACGTCGTCGTCTCGTACGCTGGCGTCCCGCTCGCGCGCGGGCGCACGCCCAGCTTCCGGCTGCCCGCGAAGGAGGCGGGGCGGTGGGCGGTCAAGGTCACGAGCGCGGGGCTGGGGTTGCCCGCGGATTTGGCTCGCCTCATGGCGGCGGAGCGCGGATGGGGCGTAGCGCAGCTGGAGATTGACATTCGCGTCGCCTGGCAGTCCTTCACCTGCGACTGTCTGGTTGATGGCCAGCCCAGCGCGTCATCGTGCAGGCTAGCTTGATGAGTTTTTTCCTTTTCTTCTGTAGATTCACATAGAGCCCCTAAAAGGGGCCGTGAGATTCAGCAACTTCTTAGTTCCATATTGGTTATAGCTGATTCACATAAACACACTAAACTTTTTCAGCGGCATTTAATATGGACCGATGAGAGTATCTTATATCTGTCCGACATTTGTCCCCTAGGATCATAATAATATTACCGCTATTTTTATTTGAACATGATATGGGTCTCGAAAGACCCAGCTACTTTCATTGATTTTGCATTACAGTACATGCGCCCGAAACTTTACACAAAAGATCATGAAGGCATGCTGTAGAAAGAAGTTAGGTCCCATTTTCCCCCAGACTCCATTGATCGCCAGACCACAATTTTCACCGCCGGGGGATGAACCACTTGGGATGAAGTCCTGGTCGTCACGTGTCACACATGTCGAAGAGACGAGCTATAGACGCGAGCTCGAAGCCATACTTCCTCCTATCAGGCACCAAGGCCGGGAGGAAGAAGGGGAGGCTGCACAACTTGCCAGCCCTCCAAAAGGCTGCCATTCGGCGGCTAGCAGAGTCGACGATGACACATATCGCCAAGGATGATCCCACTATGGAGCAACAGAACCTGCTCCTGGTTAAACGCCAGAGACCTATCTCTGACGCAGTGACAAATTTGACAAATCCAGTGACGAACCCATTCCCAACTTTTCCACTCCCACCGCGACAACAAAAAGGCTAGGATGAGATCATCCTCAAAATCGCCAAGACCAGCCACCTCGTGAGCTTAAAGCCGGCAGCCCCCAACGTTGCTCACTGGTGACGGGGTCATAGGTAACCGTGTTTCTAGAGACGAATAAACTTTAGTGAACCAGCTAGAAATAACTTGGGCTTAGGCGACGCAGTCTAGGCAGCAAGGCGCCTATCCGTCACCTTGCCAAAGGCCGTAGGCGGACCGCCTAGCAAGACCGTCCGACTAGGAACCAGAAAACGAGAGCGTCGTTTTGGTGGACCATTCTCAACTTTTCCACTCCCACCGCGACAACAAAAAGGGTAGGATGAGATCATCCTCAAAATTGCCAAGACCAGCCACCTCGTGAGCTTATCCCAGGCCCGCGCCATCCAGCCATGGAGAGCATGAACGAGGCAAAGCCGGCAGCCCCCCAACATTGCTCACTGGTGACGGGGTCATAGGTAACCGTGTTTCTAGAGACGAACAAACTTTAGTGAACCAGCTAGAAATAGCTTAGGCTTAGGCGACGCAGTCTAGGCAGCAAGGCGCCTATCCGTCACCTTGCCAAAGGCCGTAGGCGGACCGCCTAGCAAGACCGTTCGACTAGGAACCAGAAAGGGCCCATATCCTGGGATACCTTGCCTATGACATGAGAGTGATGTATGCTCCGATGTGACTATGCGACCAACCACACGAGACAAGTTTCCAGGTAGCATAGTGAGGTCTGACTCCTCGCTATGTCACATCCCCGCTCTCCGGTCGACACCAGCATCCCTAGAAGCCCAAAAGTTCACGATGACATCATCTACAGTGAAGCGGCCCCCGACGGCCGGCTGATAAGAGAGGAAACAGGGCGGCCAAGGTGTCCGACACCACCATGTCCCATCTAAAATGGCGGTAACTCAGTGGCCATGCCAAAGTTATAAAATGCACAGCGCTCGATCATCCAAGAGAGGGAAAGGTAGATCCAGAAATATATACGTACACCACCGGAAAACACATCCATTGTAGAAGAAGAGAGCCCGACTCTTCATCATTCCATATCCACTAAAGAAGATTCACCGGAGAAGAAGAAGACTCCGGCGAGAAATTTCTTGCTGTTGGATATGGAACAATACTTTGCAGTTCTTTGCATGTTCTTTCTCTTACATCCGTTGCCGATACCTTACATCAGCACAAGATCGACTACACAGAAAATTCGTATAGCTAAAATAAAGAAAATATACTGATTTCATTTAAGCAAGGTCGCCAGCGCCTAGGGCAGCTGCGAAAACCAGTTCTGCGGAGCTAGCACGGTGCACGGCGTCACGATGCCATTGCCATGCGCTCCACCCATCCTCGCCTTGCACCACATCCACGTCAGCCTGCCGATGCGGGTGCCCAAGCGGGCATCGTGTCGTTGGAGGAGTCTCACCTGGACCTCAAGCTCCACGGCGCCGACTTTCTCCGCCGCGGCGATGCGGCCACGCAGATGCTCCGGCAGACGGCCAGCACCGTCGTCCCAATCCCACGAAAGCCTGAGCGGCACCTCCCGCGCCCCTTTCCACGGCACGCAGAAGTCCGGCGTTCGGCCCGACGCGACGATGAAGCCGCCGTAGGTCACAACCGCCTCTCCGTGGTGGTAGCACCGCTCCGTAGCGCGGCGGTTGCTGGCGTGCAGGACAGCGTCGAAGGCCCGCGGGATGGACGACGCGGACGGAGCCCCGGTGTTGATGTAGATTGGGATCGGCGTGAGCTGGACGGAGAACTCGGGTGGCAGGTCGTAGGTCAAGTTGTAGCACAGGGTGGACATCGTCCAAATCAACGTGGCCATTCCGCATACCTCGGTGATGATGTACCTAGGCCAGTTGAGCACCGGCAATTTGAAGTAGTCGGCGTCGCCCCGAAGGACGGGAAGACTACGTCGACGTCGAAGCCTCATGGCAAGCTGCGGTATTCTTTACCAGATTATGGCAACAAAGGTTGGGACGCGATCAGAGGAGATGGGATGTCTAATATATTTGGCCGGTAGGAAACGTGCGCTTGCTAAATTAATTGTTGACCTAGGGCAGTAAAAAAAGAAAGATCGATAGAGATACGTATTTCTGTTATTTCCGTTGAGGTGGTACCGGTTTCTAATGGGTCCTTAGGGCATGTATAATGGTGATGAGTCAGCTATCTAACGGGTAGTCATAGGCAATTTTAATAATGTGGAGGAAAGAGAATGATGAGGGAGATTAAGAGTAAAGTTATAGACACTCTGTAGAACTATTACAGACAACTTATAGACGGTGATTTTACTATTATATGGATGACGTCCGCAACTTGTACTCACAAGAAGTTATGGCTAAAAGTAGACAATTTACAGATAGGCTATTGTATAGACTGTCTATAACATTGTCTATATATAACATGGAGTAGTATTACAGACACCATCTGTCTAAACCAATGTACATGCCCTTAGGTGTACAATAGTAAAGAGGGCATGTTTTCTCTCATGCCTCCACTTAATTCAAAGAAGACAATATATATGAGCGATATAATACATTATTTTTTATATCGTCATCCTATCAATTAATATAATTAATTAAATGTTGGTAAGAAATTATATTACTAAGGAATGACATGTAGCACAATGAAAAAATAGTATATTCTCTTATTTATAAGAAACTATCTCTAAGCTAAGAAAAGATAACCTTCTCTTTCTCCATTCTCTCTCCTCCAACTAAGAAAAATCCGATGTGATAGTGTAAGGAAAGACTAATATCATCCCATTATACATGCCCTTATATGGGTGCACGCACATATCCGTTCCGTGGAGTGGGAACATTAAAACGCCTATAGATTGATATGGGTTTGCGTTACCCCAACCGGGGTCGCTCGATGTGTTATATATTGACTAGCACAATACCCGTGCGTTGCATCGGGCAGTCACTGATAAACGATTTTATAAAAATAGCTAAATACCCGTGCGTTGCAACGGAATAAATTGATAAATTTTTATCATATAAGCAAACAAGGAGGCAAAGAACAAAACATGAAAGAAATATGTGCGTTTTTACCTCCTCATAACGTTCTAGTTGACGATTTTTTTCTCTATGTGGTCTTATCGGAGCTCGGCTCTCTGACTATGATATGTATTATCCTTGAGCTTCTATATGGGAAGGTCTTCTTTTTATCTTGGAGCTCCCTCTGTAATCTAGCCTCCACATCTGTGGTTTTGGCTAGTTGTCGACCTCGTCATCTCATCGGTGCCTGCATTGCCAAGTCGATTGCTTCATTCGACATCATTTGATCTGAACTCTTTACATGCTCATGTTTTTTGCTTCTCTCGCCGTCTCTTATCGACGCCATCATGTCACTGCCTCACGATGGCTAACCTTTTTAAGTGTCCATGTTGTATTTCTTTTAATCGGACACCCCTGCCACAGACTTCGCTTGACGCCCCCAAGCAGCATTCTCTTTGTTAGATGTTCCCTTTAATTCTAATATAGTTAATTGAATCTACCGTGCACTCTAGAATATCAATGTCATGTTGTACACTGAATTTTGCTACAGGTTGGACCCCTTTTGTCGTGTCTTAGTCCTAGACTCCTATATTCTACTGAAATAGAAACACATGTATTCTTGGTCTTCACCATCACTGCATCAAACATCTAAGCACGTCAACAATGAAGCCAAACAATGTTAGGATTTTCCTTGCAACGTTTTTGCATTAAAACACAGAGAAAACACAAACTGAAGGGAGACAGCAGAACTGAACACCAAATTGATTAGTTGTTCAGATTGGCCGTCACAACACCGTTGAAGCGCTGCTGGAGCTCCCAGATGCACAGATGGAGCGGCCACGTCCAGAAGGCAGGAACGCTACCGTACTTGTTCCGTAACTGTGCCCTGCCATCGCACGATACTTTCGTCTGTTACGGTCCCCTGCCATCGCACGAGTTCTGTCGGCAGGTCTCCGCTCCGGACTCTCGCCTTATCCATCGAACTCCACCTCTTCTCTTCTCTCATGAGCGGCGGTGAACGATGGGAGACTCGCATCGCAGCATCTACCGACGTGGGGGCACGCGAGGTCGGACTCGATGACGGATCCGAGGCTCCACGAATCTCAGACCTTGACCTCCACGGGGCGGATCGACAGTACCGGCCGGGCAGCGCAGCGGAGCAGCAGGCGACCTCTTCCTCGGTAGATCAGCTGGAGCCAACCTCCCTCGGCCGATTCCCCGAGTTTCCTTTCTCCAATCTCCATCGCTCCATCCCCTCCCGCAATAGCGACAAAACGCGACCGCAGCGACGCCGGGAAATTCAACGGAAGAGGTCATGGCGATAGCTTGCGAGGTGGAAATTTGCATGCTGGTACGCGGGCTCCATGGGAGCAGAGGTGAAGCCGCTGCAATCCTCCAGA
Source organism: Dactylis glomerata (assembly GCA_007115705.1). Lineage (NCBI taxonomy): Eukaryota > Viridiplantae > Streptophyta > Magnoliopsida > Poales > Poaceae > Dactylis > Dactylis glomerata. Next base: position 9,004 of record QXEO01000160.1, on the reverse strand, counting down.
TCCTCCGACCGCCCTGTCGTTGCTGCAGTGCCGCTCCCTTCTCTCTCTGTGGCCGGCCTTGGTTTCTTCCCCTAGGTCCGTGTTTAATCTCTCGCCAACGCATCTCCTCCCATTGTTGTTCGATCCTCTGTTTTATGAGCGCCGCAACCTCGTCGGATGAAACGACTTGAGATGCGGCGGGATCTGGAGGCTGTAAAAGAGGCGTCGAGCCCGCCTGGACTGCAGGCGGCAGATGCGTGAGCTGGTGCCGACTGCCGTGCATAGTGGACCTGACTCCAGTCTGCGTCGTCCAGTCGTGGTGCTTCCATCCGTTCCCAAGGGGGTCACTGCTGCTGGATTGTAGCTCGTCGACTCAACTCCATCATGCTATACACAGGCTCAGCTCGAGAGGTCGTTGATTGCACTTTGGGTCTTCGGTCTCCAGGCTCAAGTCCCTGTGACATGGGATTTACCTCTGCTCGATGCATCCACTGGATTGAATCCTTGAAGAATCTCCAAGTCACGAGTTGTTGACTAATGTGCTTCAGCTTGAACAAAATAATAATCTATACCTATCTTTACTACTCCCTCCGATCAGAAATAATTGTCGGTGATTTTGTACTAACTTAGTATAAAATTTGTACTAAGCCACCGACACTTATTTCTGATCGGAGGTAGTACAACTTTATTTCCGATTTTAGGCAACACCCGGCCTCGCGTGCCCTCCTGCAGGGGATCAACTTCTGAATTTTATCACCTTCAGTTTTCATCGGTAAGTGTTATGTCTGTTGGTCACAACAAATATATAATTTATTGCTAGATCAAATAAGTTCTATAATTGGTTGTGGAAATTTGGGCATGCATACATGGATCCTAAGATTGATCCATTAGTGGAAGTTACATTGCTGTGTGTTTCTTTATAGTTGTGTTTTATCACATAGAGAAGATTTTATTTATTTAGTCTGGAAAAAAGTGAGAGAAAGATAGCATCACATATGAAATATCAAAAAGCTTGCTATGTGTATCCACAAAACAAAATGATTATTTTATCAATACATTTCCTAGCGGTGCTAGAGTAGAGCAAAGAAATTTGAAGAACTTTCGGTAAAAATGAATCTTTTCATCAATGTTGCATCTATATATCTTTATGTTTTTCTGCACCAATTTTGAAGTCATGGGCCATGGGAACAACCACGGAGAATTATGAGAGTTTGGCGAAAAAACACTTGCGCGTAGCAACAAGTTACATTTTATACTAGGGTGACTACATAACAGTAACGGCGTTTATTGACTACGAAACACAGCGACGGTGAAGAAACAAATTGTTCATTATACAAGAATGAACACTCTTTAAAAGACTAAAACATAGATTTTTTAAGAGAGTGCATCAAATTGACATATAGAAGATAAATTTGACCTTCGTCGACACTCGTGCTCGATGTGTTGGAGGACAAAATGGAGAAAAGGCAAACTAAGGCCAGGGCAGCAATGCAAAAGCAGTCAATTTAAATTTTGTTAAAGTGTGTTTCCTTTTGAAGATCACATTTGTAGAGACGTGATGATGCTTCATCACTGGAACAGAAAATCTTCAGGTTTTACACAATCAAAAAAAAATCATTCTTCTTTCTATGCATCTTTTGTCGATGGAAGAAAATAGATATTATTGACGTTTTGAAAGAAAGCATCGAAAGACCCAAACGGTGTTTGCTTAGGAATATTAAAAATAGGTGAGAAAAAAGTAGCAAGTTCTGATGCAGCATATGCCAGGATGGATATGGTTCTGCTATACCAAAATATAAGAAACAGGCACAATGATTTGATGTAATTAGTAAAAATATTTTGCTAAAAGCTTAAGACACCATCACTTCCTTTCATGATGATGGGATTCGGTAGGCTTATGATTTCTTACAATGATATCTGTATTGAGTATAAGTTTGTTAAAGATACGTGGATAGTATATATAGTCAAACATTTTTTATAATACACAATTCTAATCACATCTAATGTTTAAAGCTTCAGGCTTTTACTATATTGTATAGTACAGCTGCACGGGTCAACCAGACCATTTTTTATATTCATTTCTTTAATTTGTCCACCTTTCACAAGAATTATAACTATAAAGATCGGTGACATATGCGAAGAAAGGGACAAATATATAAAATGGATGTACACATGTAATTTTGCTGATACATAATAAATAGTTATGTAGCAACATCTAAATGGTAAAATAAAAAACTGATCACAAAGAAATTAACACCCCTTCATTTTGGTACATATGAATGGGGGTATGAGAGGGGCCGAACACTGCCGAAGGCGGTCTTTATTGTTAGAGGATGTGATGTCGTGAACCGTGGTACGTAAAAAAAATCAATTGGTACATCTAAAAAACCAAGCAGGCTGTCTCGTTCGTCTGTAAAAAAAACCAGCGATGCATCTCCTTTCCGTCTGTACTCCGTCGTCCGCCCAAACTGAAAACCGGGCGACACACGCAACCCCGGCAACCACGACTCCTGCCCGGTCAGACAAGAAATCATGGGCCAACGCCAAGGCTAGGACTCCTCCCCCACAAATTTGAGATCCTCTTCAGTTATCTTGATGAAACAGAACTCCTCCGTCGGCGCCAGCCGGCCTCGCCTTGATGGCGTCATAGCTAGCTCAAGGACTTGCAGAGGGATGCCCGATCTACGTCACCTGGACCCTATATCGACATGCAGCGCCCAGTGCTTCGGCTAGGCCGCATCTGCCCTCCACAGACCAACATCGGCCAATCCACCTCCTCCACGGCCAGTGGGGCACGCTTGGGTGCGTGTCCCAGAGCTTGGCGATGATTGCTTTCTAGACTACGATGTCGGAGAGTGATTGGAGGGGAAAGCAGATAGGTGCGCTTCAATGAAGTACGCGCGCTGGCGTCGGCGCCCGCGCCCACGAGCGGGAGGGAGGAGGAGGGCCTGGAGGGGAGATAAGGAGGGAGCCAGCCAGCCAGGGAGGCAGAGAAGGCTAGCTTCGGTAACGACACAGAGGCGGCTGCTTCCCCAAGCTGGGAGCCTGGGACATAGGCCCGAGGTCATTGTGGAGCTTCGGCGGCGATACCGCCCACTGCATCAAGGGGCCGCATGTAGTGCAGATCGCGGTAGGCACTACCAGCGTTCCGAAATGCATACCTGAGTTTAGTTTTATTTACTCAGTGCCAGCCAGTCGGTGAGACTGGGTACATTTCTCAGGCTTCTTCGCGATGTACACCTTTACTGACCCCAAGCCATCTTTGGACCAAGCTGGCATCGTGGGCGTCCTTGGTGAATGAATCGGGTCAGTTGAGTATGCTCTGGATAACAACTTATATATGTATATGAAATGTTTATGACTCGGAATCTCCTTTTACGGATGTTTTTATCACTATTTGTATTTAACCAAAAAATCATCCTATAGTTAATTATTCCAACGAATAAAAGTAGACACAAATAGATAAATTGCATACATATTTATTTTTATCTTTGAGAATTGCAAATGAATCGAGACACTCTTCTTCATTCAAAGATTCACACATATGCTCGATACTTGGTGATCGTCATCAACAATTGCACCAACACATAAGATCAGGATAAGAGCAACGCTGATATATAGGATGGCTCTCCAGTGTGGTGAAACAAGGGATTAAGGATGGCAGTGGGTAGGGTATGGGCAGGGTAAAGCAATACCATACCCATACCCATATAGTTGATGGGCACAAAGTTCTACCCGCACCTGTATCCATGGGTATGAAACTTTACCCATACCCATATCCGTCGGGTACCCATACCCGTTGGGTACCCGATAGGTAGATCACATATACACAAGTTATTCACTATTTTAGAATGATCGATAGCACACTAGAGTGGCTAGGACCTGGGATTTTGGTCACATTAATTTGGATAGACGAGAGAATTATAGCTAGGGCTTCATTATAGGAATAGTTGGGGCATGAGTACTGACGAGGTTCTAACCCGGCAATGCCCATGTTTCGGGGCTTTCGATTCATGGAGAGCATGTGGGCGCTTGGCGGATTCGACGGCTTCAGACAGAAACAGGGGGTGCACACGAATTTACCCAGGTTCGGCCCCCCGGAGGGTAAAGACCTACATCCTGCTTGTCTGATCTTGTATTGCTGGTATATGAGGAGCTGTTACAATGGCGCGCAGATGCAATCTGGCGGAGGTGGAAGGAGATGGCGTGGCTAGCCTATGCGAGGTTGTGTTGTAGGCTATGCGAATCTGCCCGTCTAGGGGGGCGCCCTTGGTGGCTTTATAGATGCAGCCAGTCAGGGTTTACAAATATTTCTTGCCTTCTACTCCAAGTCGAAGTGCTGGGCTTTGCGGGCTTCGTGTATCCGTCGAGCGGGCTTCTTCCTTGGCAGGAACCAGGTAGGCAAATATCGAGGACCGAGGGGTCATACCCTCGTCAAGTACGCTACTAGATTGCTCTAGATCTACATGTAAGTATAAATTGGTAGGGTATGGGTATTCCCGCGGGTAGAAGGCTATACCCGTGCCCTATCCATGACTTAATGGGCAGGGTATGGGTACCACCCATGGGTACAAAAGTATGCCCATACCCTACCCATGCGGGTACGGTACCCGCGGGTACCCGTACTCATGGGTAAAATTACCATCCTTACGAGGGATGCATTGGATGATAGAGAAAAGATGGTCCATCGAGGTGGATGAAATTAAGGGGCAAAGAACTGGAGTGACTCGTTACATAGAGTTCAACTGAATATTTATGTGCATTTTATGTTTACAAATGTAACATTCAATCTTTTCTAAGATCCTATGATCCCATCATATCCCAGATCTCATCTAAGTCATGTACCCGTGCGTTGCAACGGAATAAATTGATAATTTTTTTATCATATAAGCAAACAAGGAGGAAAAGAACAAAACATGAAAGAAATATGTGCGTTTTTACCTCCTCATAACGTTCTAGTTGACGATTTTTTCTCTATGTGGTCTTATCGGAGCTCGGCTCTCTGACTATGATATGTATTATCCTTGAGCTTCTATATGGGGAGGTCTTCTTTTTATCTTGGAGCTCCCTCTGTAATCTAGCCTCCACATCTGTGGTTTTGGCTAGTTGTCGACCTCGTCATCTCATCGGTGCCTGCATTGCCAAGTCGGTTGCTTCATTCGACATCATTTGATCTAAACTCTTTACATGCTCATGTTTTTTGCTTCTCTCGCCGTCTCTTATCGACGCCATCATGTCACTGCCTCACGATGGCTAACCTTTTTAAGTGTCCATGTTGTATTTCTTTTAATCGGACACCCCTGCCACAGACTTCGCTTGACGCCCCCAAGCAGCATTCTCTTTGTTAGATGTTCCCTTTAATTCTAATATAGTTAATTGAATCTACCGTGCACTCTAGAATATCAATGTCATGTTGTACACTGAATTTTGCTACAGGTTGGACCCCTTTTGTCGTGTCTTAGTCCTAGACTCCTATATTCTACTGAAATAGAAACGCATGTATTCTTGGTCTTCACCATCACTGCATCAAACATCTAAGCACGTCAACAATGAAGCCAAACAATGTTAGGATTTTCCTTGCAACGTTTTTGCATTAAAACACAGAGAAAACACAAACTGAAGGGAGACAGCAGAACTGAACACCAAATTGATTAGTTGTTCAGATTGGCCGTTACAACACCGTTGAAGCGCAGCTGGAGCTCCCAGATGCATAGATGGAGCGGCCACGTCCAGAAGGCAGGAACGCTACCGTACTTGTTCAACTCGCTTGTTGTGGGTCCAATCGAGCCACGAGGTGGACATTGGACTCCCGAGCGGCGCAAGGTGGATGTGGGGCAGACTGGCACACTGATGGCGAAGACGCAAGGTGGACTTTCTGGCGGATGCGCGGGCGACGCCGACGGAGCAGAACAGCGTAGAGCAACGGCGGGAGCATGCAATGGTGTAGGTGAGCGCTGGGCAAACTTGGCCTGCATTGGAGCAAGGGCGGATGCGACCTCTGGTACATATTCTCCAGACCGACGCAGTAGCTCTTGCACAAGCAGCTTTCCTCCACGCAGCACCTCCAACCGAGCCACGCCGTTGTTAGGGAGGAGGTCCACGAGTCTAGCCCTAGGACGCGGTGAGCTCGCCCTCGCACCTGTCATGCAGGCAGCGGCAGGATCGACTCCGCTGGCCACGACATCCGCTACTGCTCGAGGGATGCCACCTTCATGCTCAATGAGGTGGACATGGCCATCGTCGCTGACCTCGGTGCGCCAGCAGCTTCTACCATGGATCGTTGGATGAATCGGATGGCAACGCTGCCGACGTCGCGCTGCAGAGCGCCGGATCACCAACGATGGAGGCCAAGTAGATGGGGGCAAGCGAGGGTTAGCGGTGCCCTGGTTCGTGTCCATGGCGCTCGGCCTGGATTCTCTGACGGCGAAGAACTCGTGCAGACATGGATTCCTACTCTTTTACGGCTGTTGCCAAACCTTCGTTACACAAACGGAACATGGCCGGTCTCTCGTGAATCGGAGCAGGGCGTACCAAGAGCAGACCTCCTGTCTTGCGAAAGGCGCTCTGGTCCAGCGCCACCATACCACCACCAAGGCCATGTCTCCGACGTCTCACGTCGGCGCGATCAGGTCCGTGACAACAAAGATCAATCTGTTATGTCATTGGTTACGTTGTGGAGAAGAAACAATTGTGCTGCCATGGCTTTGTCTCCTCCGCGGCTCCGCCACTTGGCAATCGGACGCCGGCGAGCTCGAGCCGGATGCCGTCCCGGGTGGCTGCCGGCAGGAGGTAGCCATCGTTCCTCTCTGTGCCGCCGACTTTTTCTCCGTAGTGTCTATTGTCGGCGCAACAAGAGTTGTCTCTCTTGAAGACCTAATACATCGATCCCTCTGATCCTCTCTCGATTTAACGAGTTGTGTTCAGGGACGGCCAATCACATATATATAGGAACTTGATGTCAAGCTAGCTAGCTGTTTTCGTTGGGTTTGGACTCTGATCGATGGACGTGCAACGTGCGGTGTGAGAACACGTTTTCATACCGATCAGGATACCTGACGTAGGAAACGCGCAACGTGGGCTCTGAGAACTCCGCTTTGGTAAGAAACATAGGCGGTCGATTTTTTTGACGTACGAAATCTTGGACCGGTTTTTTGACATACCACGGTTTTCTAACCATCACGTCCTCAAGCCATATTATTAGTTTAGACTAGCAAAGTGCCCGCGCGTTGCAGCGGACCAAATACAAACAACAAATTATCGCTTAAATCTGAAAGAACAATTCAACAATATAAAATTATTTGAACCCATATCTAAAATCCTAACAATCCTAGCACTTCACCCGAAATATCCCATTCACCCGAAGAAAACCTGATACTCTCATCCGCCATCCGTACAAAATCTTGAGAGGGCTCGAGAGAGAGCTTTCGCTGCACACCACCCCATCCACCTGCTCGACGTCACCCCACCCTCCTTCTTACACCAGCGCATGTCTTTGCCCCTGCTCCTACTCATGAATCAACCAATGGTACTCTAATATTCAGATTTCTTGTATATATAAAAATATAATTTTGTTTATTTCCCTCCCTTGCCTGATTTTGAGTTTTCTTCATAAATATGAAAATCAAAATATCATGCGAACACATCTAAAAAACTTTGCTAATTCCGCAAAGATAATAATCAAAGTAAAATAAAATAAAATACAGTTAATTCAGAGTAGAATCAAGAGAAGGCACGACAATATTCACATAAGAGAATACTTATCAAAACGAAATTTAAATCTCTAAGTTAGGATAATATATCAACTTGATTCAGTAGTAATTTGGTATCAAGCAAACAACTCATCCGGGGCGTTGGCACATCGATTTGATGGCAGGGAATCGGAACTTGGAGTGAAAACCATTAAGACACCAAAATCCCTGAGTTTTCGGCAGTCTTGGTGAAAATGACGAGAGCCTCTCACGGGCCATGTTTCCCTCCTTGGTCACCTTCAGAACATAACAGTATACAATCCAACGTGCTCATTGTTTTCTTCGTTGAACAAAAGTTGAAATATGGTTGCAGCTGAATGTGAACAAATCTATCAATGCCATTGGAGAATAAAGACACGGAAGAAAATTCTATATTGAAAGGCATCGTTTCTTTTCTGATTTTGGCTCTTTGAGCTAACTGACAGCCATCATGTTTCTGTAACTCTGTTTCTCACCCGCTGCTGAATACGCCCGCTGCTATATCTTTGTATAATCACCTCAGCTGCTCAGCATGCCCTGCTATCCTGATGCCACTCGGCGCTCTGCCATCTGTTGGCTCTCACGACCAAAGCGCGTCGAGCAGCTCTACCTTGCCTGGAATAGCCTTTGCGGGCAGGTTCCCGATGCGGTCTGCAACATCGCCGGCCCGGCTGGCCAGTGGCCACCCGACCGCCTCGCTTTGAGCATCTAATTTATGTCTGTCAGACCGGCATACTCGACATGAAGCACAACGTGCCCAGCCGAGTTAGCCTCGTTTGTGACCCAGCAAAAGGCTCCGACTCGATTCACCAATTGCGCTGACAAATCAGATGGATAGGTTCGATTATCGCCTCCAGTAACTCGATTCAGTCGCCACGGGCCTTGATTCACTCTTGTCAGGTGTAAATCGAGTGGCGGCGGCGAGAATCGGGGCTGCCCTTCTCGCGCTAGGAGTGCCTCGATCAATTCAGGATGTGCGATATGGGTACACGCTGAACTTGTGTGGGCTGGAAGAAGAATTGGATCTGTAGTTAAAGCCGAAGCTGTGGCGGCCGGCGAGGGTACGGGGGTGGCCGCCGATATGCAGGAGGTCTGCGTTTCAGTGGCTGTTTTTTTTCCTTATTTAACTTATGGGTGGCATAGGTGGGTAAATTTATGTTAGGATGAAAACGTATTTTAGATGGATTGAAAGCGTACTCGCGAGCCACGGATCATACCTGGAGGTTGCGTTTCGGTGGCTATTTTTTTCCTTATTTAACTTATGGGTGGCATAGGTGGGTAAATTTTGTTAGGATGAA